>JBBPDE010233857.1:0-12503 GCA_037974605.1 Nannopetersius ansorgii | reverse complement strand
CACACACACACACACACACACACACACACACACACACACACACACACACACACACACACACACACACACAGACAGGGGGGATGTTTAGTATTTCCAATTCACCGGGCTTGCAAACCTTGAGACTGTGGGAGGAAACCAGAACACCTAGTGGAAACCCACACAGGTAAAACATGCAAACCCCACACAGAGCAGCCATCCCAGCAGGCAACCTAAGATCATCACACTGCCAGGATAGCATATATAATCTTCTTTTAATTTAAGTAAACTTAGCCTACAATTTACAGAGTAAAGCTTTGTAAGTTTTAAAAAGGTTATTGGCTGTTGTACTACACAGAGTCTTCCCCTCTAATGCCTTATGAGACTGGAGAATATAGAGCGAAAGTGAAAACACTACTTAACAGAACCTTTCTGAGTCATCCCACATGTTTTCAGTGGGATCGGTTTACTGGGATGGCCATGTCAAAACCTGAACTACTTTTGTATATATTTGGTTAAAGAAATTTGTTAAAGAAATTTTCCCAAAAATGGTCTTTAATTTACATTAATAAAAGGAAGCTCACCACGAGATGTAATAAAGTAAAAAAAACAAAATCACAACAGTTAGAGAGAAGTCTAACAGAGGAGTTATTCAAAGTTCTGAGACTCAACAAGCAGTTTATATCTGGATCCTAAGGCAGTGATTATGTAACATCCTTGTTTATGGTTAATTGTCAGTTAATGATTACAATTGTTACGTGTGCTCAAACTCACTAACATATGTGTATTCATTAATGAAAACAGTGTTTGAATATGTATGAATAACATTTGAATATGTAGGAATAGTGTTTGAATATGTATGAATAACATTTGAATATGAAGGAAACTTTAATAAGAATAATATTTCTTCAACAGTTTTAGATCACTGCACTGCTGGAAGATCCAAATCTGTCCTAGTTTAACTTTTTGGCAGAGGTAACCAGATTCAAAAACTCCTCATACTTGTCAACAGGGTTTTTTCAACAGGGCATTATTATTTATTATTATTTTCTGCACTCCCACTCATTCTCTTTTCCTGTTCCCTGTAGGTGCTTGGGCACTTTGCTCTGACACATGAAGAGATTGTTGAGAGAAGGAGGCTGTTAATCCAGAGGGACCAATTGGTGAGGAATCTTTTGACTGTTATTTCTGATATAGTGATTTTTCTGGGTTTTTTTTAATGACACCTGCATTTCAGTGCATGTTGTAGCTAGGTTCTACAACCATGTTTGCAGACACATGTTTGCAGACACATTTGTCCATTTTTTCTGAGACAATGAGACAATTGTTAAGTGAAGTTAGAGGACCCGGGTTTTAAACTCTGCATGCTCATGGCTGTGGGTGGCAAGTGTACCAGTGAGACCCCAAGCAGATCAACCACCAAGCTATGGAAGAAAAAGGAGACTCGGAAGGATGGGGTAGCTTGGAAGCAGCAGCAGCAGCAGGCTTGGAAAGGAAGACTCACACTGTCGTGGAGAGTGTCAGAATGTCTCAAAAGCAAACATAGTCAAAGAAATGCAGCATAGTTGGTTTATTAAATAATTTTGCAGCCTTGTGGTCCATGAAAGCAGCAATCACATGCTCCCTCCAGCCAGGCGAAGCATACGTTTATATAGACCCAAGAATTCAACGCCTCTTCATTCATCCTACCCACTTAAAGATTTTATACCAATCACATCAATATTTGTTTATTCATTGCTCCGCCTTCTCCATTCTTCCATCATTAATTAAAAGTCCAGTCATCATTAATTAATATTCATTTCAATCGGGTCCTAGCATTATTTCATGGCTGGCCCTTTTTAAAAAAAAATACAAGTACAGTTCAGTCAGTCCATTACAGAAGGACAGTTCAGTGGGTTCAGTTCTGACACCTTTAACGTGCAACAGTCTTACAAACTGTCACATTGGTGCGAGCAAGGAGGACACAACTGCAAGAGAACTTCAGAAACAGAAATATGTAATCGAAACTGAGAACAAGGTAGGAGCCAGTGAGCTCCGACCGAAACAAGTCCACGAACTGAAATGGTGATTTGATCCAATCTCCGAAGTCCTTCCACTCTCTGCCAGAGTTGGTCCCAATGCATTTAGGCTCACTCTTAAAGGACACATGCAATGGTACATCTTCGCTAAAGCACGGGTGTTATGCCTCAGTTTGGGTGCTTTTTAAGATTCTTGGGGGAATTCCAGCGGACTCTAAGGGCCCTGATTCATTGGGTTTAAGTGTCCTGAGAGCTGAGGAATATTGTACTGCTCTATCTATATAGACTGTACGTTTACCACTATAACACTAGGACTAGTGGACTCATGTATGAGCACCTGCATGAATAGTGCAATTATCATCATAGTCCTGTTCATGATTGTAAGCCTGTAGGCTGACAGAAGTGCGGGCCTATGAAAAAAAATGACACACTCAGGTGGTTACCAGGGGTACTACTGGGTGCAGATTTTTAGTTTGTCAGCCCTCTTAGTCCAATAATACACATTATAATAATTAGTATACAGTAATCCCTCGCTTTTACGTGAATCAGCAGTCGCACATTCAGTCAAACGCAGATTTTTTCTAAGAACCGAACTATATACACTGAAAGAGTGACGGTGATTCTGTCATACATGAACACACCACAGCACACAGTGTGAACAGCACGAAATTCTTCCTCTGCATTTAAAACATTCACCAAGTGAAGCAGCGGGCAGCCAGGAACACAGCACCCGGGGTGCTTAGCAGTTTTTGGAATCGAACAACTTCCTGATTGTAGGTGGACGCCCTAACCACTAGGCCACCAGCTGCCCCACCATAAAAAACGCCATGAAAAGAAGGAGAAGAAGAAGCCTGCTGCAGCATGTTGTAGCATGACTACTCTGTTTCTTGTCTTTTAAACGTTTCCCCCCAATTTTCAACAGTTATCTTAGTTTATTTACAATTAGTAAGCTGTACCCTGTCTAAATGTGTGGGTAGAGAGTGTTATTTCAGTGTTTCTTTTCTGTAAAAGTCTTGGCTTTTGGCTTATATATATTGCTAATGCTAACAGGTTTTAAGCATTTTCCTCTGGGACCAATAAAGTTTTCTGATTCTGATTATTTATTTCTCCTGGCTGCTGCCGTTTGCAACGTCTGTGGCAGCTGCAGACCAGAATTTCCCTCGTGTTTCTCTTGTTTTTTGTTTTTTCTTTCTAAAAGCATTGCATTTTTATTACTGAAAATTAAATTAAAAGAGGCAAATACGGGCTTACCTTTACATTTGCTTTAATGGTAATGCATTAAACAGAGTTTTAAATCTAATTAAAGTGTTCTGGGAGCATATTTGGGGCATATTTTGGGTTTACTCTATAAAAATAGGCATTTTTAGGCGTTGTTATCCAAAACACAACACGTTTTTTCACTATACACAGGTGCTCTTGGAATGTAGACCCCACGAAAAGCGGGGGGTTACTGTAATAGTTTAATTAGGCATCTTGTTTCAACTTGCTAGGGAAAACAGCAGTGATTGATCACCAACCTCTGTTCAGGTCAGCGTGCCATTAAAGCGCTACAGTATAGTACAGTATACAGTATACAGTATAGTAGTTTCAGTATAACAAACCACATCACCACTGAGGAGGTCTTGCCAGAGTAGTCCATGTGGTGGGAAGCCTGTGTGGGTCAATAGAAAGCAAACAGAAAAACTGCTGAAAACACAGTACTGTGTTGGACCTTTATATACATGAAAATTCTTGACAGCACTACTTTCCTCCATAACTCTCATTCCGCTCCCTCTCGTTTTTAAGCCTTCTCATGTGGTCAGTGCAGACCCTATCTCCGTTGCTAGCAGCTCATCACTGGAGCACATAAGTAAAGGATCCAAGAGTGCCTCTAAGAAAAAGGTACAGTATCTCTCTCTGTCTCTTTCTCTCTCTCTCTCTCTTTCTCGCAGCATGTTATTTATTTTTTATTATCAAGTGATCAAGTGATCAAGTGATCTCTTAGCTGTCCAGCTGTTTTAAAGGGCCTGCTCCCCTTATTTCTGTAACAATAAGCTTACAGCTATTTCCTCCGGGATAAAAAAAAGGTTTCAGATTCTGATATTTTAAAGTGTTTAATCAACAAAATAATGAATAATTCATGCTTCTTATTAACCACCTTGCTATGAGGAATGTGTTTTTATATACTACAGTAACAAAAATGCCTGATAAAAGCTCTCACTGATCAAGTGGAGAGTAACTACAGCCTGTTATATTAGCCACCAGAGTAATATGTATTTTGTAGTGTGATTTAAAATGTTCAAAAATCCCAGTGAATCCAAAGACTACTAATCCAAAGTACTAATTCGTCCATACAAAAGAATTATTGGCATGGGGTAATATGTAAGATGATTAGGGCCCCCAAATATTCAGAAATGATCTTGAGTGTAAGTGAAGTCTTTGAAGTCCTAAACATGTTTCCTTTCTGCCAAGAAGGATGAGAAGCCAGCAGCAAATCAGATACCAGCCACTGTGGGGAAGAAAGAGGAGTCGAAGATGACCAAGAAAGGTATTTAAGGAGGGGGATGTCATCCTGAACAGAGTTTAATGGAAATAAAAAAACCAGAAAACAGTACACAGTTGAACAGAGATGCACCAAAAACACAGAATCCAAAGACAAAACCAAACAAAAACCAAACACAATCAAAATAGGACATTAACACAGAGAACAGACCTCGAGCAAAACAAACCAAATTACACCAGGACATTAACAAAAGAAACAGAGACTGAAACACAAGGGTATATACACTTACCAGACAATGGGAAACACCTACGCAGTTTAGGAATCAGGAACAAGACACAGGTGAACAGGACAAGTTGGCGGGGTAAAGAAGGGCTAAAATCAAAACAACACATACTCACATGGAAGGCAGACACATAAACAAAGGCACATAGACAGTGTAAACAATAAGCTGTCATGTCAACAGGAGAAAAAGACAACAGTACAACAGGCCAAGAAACATGAAAAGATAGGGAGAGCATTACAATAGCATTGTAAAAGTCAATGTTATAACTGAAATATCACTTATATTCATTTAAAACCTCTGTTAATATATGTTCTCAGACACTAAGGTGCCACCCCGTATGCGAGGAGGAAAGTCAGGAGGGAAAGACAAGCGCCCGTCAGGATTAGAGCAAGAAGTGAGACATTTTGGTTTCCTTGATCATCGCACAAACACAATTTTTTTCCCTTAAAGTTAATGTTCTTTCTTCTTACTTCTTTTGTTCTTTATATACATCCTCACAGGAACAGATCAGCGTGGTACAGAAGGTGTGTTTTTATATTTGTTTTCTATGTTTTTTGTCATTTTTTGAAAGAGATTTCAAGCTTATGGTTTTGACTTTGTAAGTACATTATTGGTATATATTATAATATTTATTTATTTTTCCTGAGGTTCAATGATGACGTGTATCGATTTATGATCCAAAAACCTCTTGTTTATCACTAGAACCCATAAACCTGGCCCCCCTGCTGACTCCATTGTTTCCCTCCTTTTGTTTTGCAAATGGGCCATTACCTGTGAGAGCTAGCACATTTGCATGCCAGGTAAACCTGGGGGGAAGGTTGTGTTGAATGGTTGCGCTGGGGCAGATGCTGCAAAGCAATAGCCCGGGTTTTCAACATATCAATGCTGCAGATTGCTGTTTATTGTTTGTGCATAACTGAGTAATTTCATGAGCATATGAGAAACACTGTGGCTGAATGGGCCGGATTTGGAGACCAAATATGTCTGCAATGCATCCCCTTACTTGTGAAAGGACCCCAGTTAGCTAGGCCTTACAGTTAATGGCTCATTTGCACAATAATGGAGGAGCTTCGCCAGGAATATTTTTGAAGGGGTTCTAGTGTTATCCTTTACAAGTAAGCTTGTCATTGCTGTGCCTTTAAGACTAATACATGTAAAGAACCTCTGTTTGCTGTGGATTCTGCCTCAGTGTAATATGACAGTTTGATGAAATCCAGGACAACCCAACTCCAACCCTGAACATTTTTCAGCAATCACCAACAAACCCAAATGTTGTGTTGGTATACCATATCCATCTCTCCATTCACTTTGTTCAGAATTCTCTCTTGAGTTCACATTATTTTTAGAATATTCTCAATTTACATGGAATATGTTGGGAGAAAGATGCTGGAGCTGCCCTGGAAAAGGAGAAGAGGAAAGCCTGGTACGAGGTTTATGGAGTACAGTTGGTGTGAGAGAGGAAGATGAAGAGGATAGAAAAATCAGGAGCAGCAAAGTAGAAGAAGAAGCAGTTCTCCTTTTCACTCATGAGCTCTTATTTTGGAAAAGTGTAACATTCAAATGTTGTTGTTTGTTAGGGAATGATTGGTCAGTGTGCTATGGCCTATAGTGAAATGATATAGGTGGTGATAAGTGATCCTGTACTGTGTGTGCCTTGAATAAGCTGCGTCTGTGTTTGTGTGTGTAAGACAGGAGAGGTGGTTGAGGCAGTGAGCCCATTGTTGGATCCTGGCATACAGCACACTGATGGAAAAGTCATTCATCCAGGAAACTTGTCACTTTTCTCTCTGAATCTCTCAGGTCAGTCCTGACATTTGGGTGCCATATGAAGTGAAGTTCTGAATCCTAAACCAGCATAAATTCTTCATCAAATTCTTTCTCAGTACTTCACATGATGTTAAAAGTAATATAGTCCATGTAATGATATCATGTTAGTAGCATGTGGTAAAATATTAAATTAACTTTTATATGACTAACATGGATAACCATGACAGACATAAACGTATAAACTAGTGGTGGGCATAGATTTGTTTCTAGATTAATCTCACTGTAATCTTGGAATAAATCTAGATTAAAATGGCTCATTTGAATTCTGCCGAAGCCCCCCCCCCAAATGATCCCAAGCCATTCTAAATATATAGTCAATATTCTACAATTTTTAAATTATATATCCAAACACTTTCATACAAGATATCACTGAGTGCAGATACGGAATTTACAAATAGAAATAAGACTATGAATTGAATTAAGTCTAGCTATTATTATTGACGTTACTTACTTCACAGCAGGTCGAAAGAATGCAGTGGTTTTCTTCATCTGACTTGGAGAGATTGGAAAAGACTAAAGTGGAAATTCAGGGGAAAAATGTGACTTGTGTCCAAATCATGTGATTGACATCCATACCTCTACTAAAATATGTCTGTGAGTGTTTTGAGCTTAATGGGATCCCTTCCTATTAATTCAGGTAACCAACTGACAGAAAAGTCACTTCAAAAGTTCTTGTCATCTGTGGCTGGCCAAGGTGAAGGAGGTCTCCTACGTCTTTCTCTCAATGTGAGGTTCATTTTCTCTTGATGCTCTGCAGTCGATCCGTTCACAAATACTTTCTTCCCAAGAAATGTGCACAAACAACTGGCAGAAATGGACTCTTTGTCCAAAACACACATTCACATTAATCTGCTACAATGTTTTTTTTAACACAACATACTGTTTAAAATGTTGCCACTAGTTATAAGATATTTTGGGAAGGGTGATAATGTTTCAGTAAATCTTGCTTAACCAGGTTTCTTAACCAGACGGAGCACCGTGTCAAATGTTGGAGCAGACCGCAGCTGCATATCGCATGGCTGTTGTCTGCTCACTCCCAAAATCTCAAACTCACTATTTAACCATCAGTGGTGCCTAACTAGAACAAACTGAACAAGAAAAGGTGCACAGGTTCTGTCATTATGTCACATATGGCTTTTATGTCACAGATAAATTAGCAATACAAAATGACAAAATAACACAATTATAAAATAACACAAAACTCTATACACCCTGGGTATCCTTTTCACACATCAAATAAATGATTTAAATGTATATTGGGTCAAAAAATCTCTCTTTTGTCACTGTTCTGTAAAGCTTGTACAACCTACCAGCTAGGGCTGTACCGATATGCACTCAGATCCACAAACCTGTGTCACGGTGTGAGAAGGCAGAATCACGACACACCTCTTCCAACTCCCAGAGTTATCCTTCCCATCCGGATCCAATGCTACCACATTTTTCCTGTTCCCGTCAATTTATGTTCTTTAAACAATAGTTGAGGGCCTTAGTGTTTCAAAGAGCCCTCCCACAAATTTAAAAACATACAAGGACGGACGAACTCATATGTTTGCTGACTTTATTCATTGTGAGTACATGGAAGTTATGACACTGGGCTCAAAAGTGTCTAAAAGCTGGCTGAGTTGTGTTTTGAGCACTTTTTTTGTTTGAACGGAGCAGTGAACCAAGAGAGGCGTGTCAACTCCTCCAACTTGGCTCCTCTGTCTTTTCTGCCCCCGCCCCCAGAAAAAAAAGAATCATGTTACGAACTGAATTGTGGGTCAAAAATTGTGATGCGAACCGAATCGTGGGTTTGGTGCATCGTTACAGCCCTACAACCAGCCCTGCCTACAAAAGAATGTGATTGTCTGAAAACAAGCATTTTTACAGCATTTGTCACATTTATTCAATGTAACACTTGTGATTTAGTTGTATTAACACTTCTGTCCCATGCAGTAAAGTGTCATGCTGACAAGTACTTCTTTAGTGCCTTGTAATTTTTCAATAGCTAATCGTATCTTTCTTTTCTTTATTTTCAGCGGAACCGTTTTTCCCCAGACTGTGATACTTTCCTGAAGATACAGGAAATTCTGTCCCTTAAGAATCCTCAAAACAAAACCAACTCCTGCCAGATGGATGATGAGCAGGGACAGGCAGCATAGCAGAGAAGATCAAATTCACCATCACTAAGGAGATAGGGATGTAAATATTGTTTAAATGTTTACAGAATACCTGTATTGGTGTACTGTGTCTTGTTTAACTTGTTTCTACTCCAAATTTGAATTTCCTCAGTCTCACTCATATTTGCTCAGATTGTTTTGATTGGTGAGATGTTGAGTTCTTAAGGTGAACATTTATACAATGTAATAAAAAACAATCTTCTTTTCTCATACTAAATGTGTGTTGAAAAAGGAGATATTTCAAGAGGAAGAGACCATAATGTATTCCCTTACCGTGTCCCAGTGTTTTGTCTGTGTCTGTTAGTAGTTATGCCAATAGCGTTTAACCTGGGCTTTGACAAGACTAAACAATGCACTTTCACATTCACTTATTTCTCCTTCAGCCTCTGTGCGGTCAGTTTTGTCATGTGCTTTGGGTCACTGTCATGTTGTCACTGTTAGGCTCAGCAGCGCCTCTACTTTGTTCGGTGACTGAGGAAATCGCACCTCCTGAAGAGGTATTCGACTGTGTATATAACTGTGAATGGCTTGGCACAGTTATATGGGTTTTAATGTACAAATCCTGTACAGTTTAAGTCTAAGTTTAAACACATGTCTGACCAAAAGTCTCTGCACCTCAGAGTTTGAACTCAGTGAACTGTGTCACTCAGAGGCTAGATAAGGGACGGAAAACCTCTACCAGGTGCCCAGTTTGAACTCAGTGAACTGTCAGGCCCTTACGGAGAAGATGGGCCATAACTTAAGTGTAAGATGACCTTGAGGCTCGTATAAGACGCAGGTGTCCAGACTGGAGGTCTGGTAAGCAAAATGGTGGAGTAAGCAAAATATGTGACAAAATTTAATTGGTCCAAAGGGCGGACTGGAGGTGTCGACAGCATATGAATCAGACGAGACAATAATGGGGTGGAGGTAGCTCAGTGGGAAGGATACTTGCCTCTGGGCCAAGAGGTCACAGGTTCGAATCCTACCTTCAGCACCACCACTGGGTCCCTGAGCAAGACCCTTGACCCCAAGTTGCTCCAGGGAAAGACTGCCCCCTGTAGGTAGGGAATGGAAGTCACTTTGGATAAAAGCATCCGATAAATGCTGTAAATGTAAACAAACAGGATGGGATAAGCAAATGAGTTGAGGAAATTCTATAGGTAAGAGCAAAGGATGATGGAGCTAAAGTGATGAGGAGACTGAACTATTGGTAGAAACTAAGCAAATCAAGTGAGGAAATTTCTCATTTTTCAATTGGTAGAGAATTAATCAGTGGGTTGCTTTAGAAAGGTCGGTGTTGAACTTTGAAAATGTATAAAAAACTCCTAATCAGAGCCCAGTGGAAGGGCGAGCGAAGAGGCAGCTCCCACAGGCCACGACTGTGACCTTAAAATAAATCAGCAACGTCGCATCTTTCTGACTCTTTGATTTTTGGACTTGGTAAAAGTTTCAGGCCTCTCTTACAAAATAACAGCTTCTAATGTTCATAAATGTACATAGGCTAGATCAAAACGTTTGACACCTTCGTAATTTGCAATGCCCTACCCATTTAGTGGCTTTCCACCAATACTCACCAAAATTGGTACATTCTATTACTCCACCTTGGCTGTTTTGATTCCATGAGAGCCACAAGAGCATTTTCCGTTAGTGCTACTCAGCCAGGTTTACATAGACCTGTAAACGGAACCCCTACTTTGCAATTTTCCACCAAATCGTTGGAAATCATTAGGCACAGGTGTTGTGCCTCAGTTGGGTTTGGGTGCGTTTGGGAATGTATGGTTATTCGGGGGTTTCCAGTGAGTTTACTATACTATGACCTTCAGTGGTGTGTGATACAAATGCTTCTGTAAATTTAATGCGCACTTCTAAGTGCTTTATGAACTTCTGGAGTTCCTTTTTGAATTTCTTTAATGGCATGTAGTTTACAAGGTTGTGTGCGTGATACCTAGTGGCACAACTTTTTCCCTACATATTCCTACATTTGTTATGTGTAGTTATGTTCACTTTTTGCTGTGACAATGCAAATTTCCCATTTGTAGGACTAATAAAGCGTTATCTTATCGTATCTTATCCACGCTATTTTAAAGGGAACTTAAAGATACTTTTAGAAACGTGCATGCAGCAAATGGTAAATATAATCTCTATCTTTGTGTCTCCTCGTGGTCGCCGTCCGTGTCAGACGTCTCTAGCGGGGGAGTCTAAACATGTCTCCATACGCCCTACTTTCTACATTTCTACCTCACTCGTAGCGCAGTTTTACAGCATGCAGATTTAAAGTCCTTCCCTCCAGTTACCAATGTCTACAACACAGCACACGTGCTGCTTAAAAACAGCAGAGACACCAACAGAACTGTATATTCACCATTGTTGTAAATTGTGGTTTGATCCCAAGGGGAAGTGCGTAGGGATGTGCATTGTCTTGAATGGCTAGTGAGAGTAGGGGCAGAGGGATATTCTTTCCGCCAAAACGCATTACTCCATGTGGATTTATCTGTGTTTTTCATCAGGAACTAGTGCTGCATCGGTGTCTGTGACAGTTTCGTGGACTTTTTAACATCTCTGAACTGTATAATCCGTGAAGTCCTGCACCAAAGGTAGACATTTAACGTTTGTTTACGTTTAAACTAGCCGGTTAGCTAGCTAGCGACGCTTTTCGTGTTTAGTTAAACAATGCTTGTGACGTGGGTTCTTGTGAATCTAACTATTAATAACCAGAGGTTTGGTTATTTCAGAAGAAGGATAAGAAGGACTTTTGTTGCTGGATTCCACGACTACTTTTAAGAACATAGGGGAGGTGTAGACAGCTATTTCTCGTAATTTCCCTAATGAAGCTGTGCCAAGCTGTTGAAAGGATTCTGTCCATTAGTGCCCTCTTAAAGGGGGGCACACTTTTTTTAACCACATTTTGTCATGCATTTCTAATCAGTTCAGTTTCTCGCCCTGTGGTTCAGATGCCCCACTGAATGCACATTGTTCATCATAAATCTCAGTCGCCCTCTCGATTCTAACATGCCAATAACGTGCATACTGACTCTTTTTCCTACTTAATTTTTCTCTTCTGAAACTTTTTCTTCATAACATGCAGTGCCGAGATGAAGAATGAAGAAGAGGATGTGGGACTGAGCATGACTGGGGAGCAGCTACAGCACTGGGTGCAGGAGGAGGTGGACAGGGATGAGCGGCTCGTGCAGAGGCGTGCACAGCTGGCACAGGTGGAGGACTGGGTGAAACGGAAAGAGAGTGAGGTCACTTATACCCGTTTGCTCTACAACAATACATACGAGTAAGTGCCTTCAGCCTTAGGGTCCATATACAGGGTCCATATACAGAAGTGTGGATGAAACCTAAGTAAAGGAATGTGGCTCCTTAGAGTCACTTGTAAACACACCACAGGAGGAAAGAGAGTGCAAGAAAAATACTAAAGCAACAAAACAATAGGACATGAAAACATTTAGTACAATTGACAATAGCTTCAGTACAAGTCTGAATGAATGCAGTATTATGACAGGTACTGTATTCTTGCAGCAGAGATGTGTGCAAAAATGCAGAACAGAAGTAGACAGTAATTATGTAAATATACTAGCAGAAGAGACTGTGCAGTGTAATAATGTATTGGTTGACCATGGAATAAAGGCCAAAAATGCATGGGGGGGGGGGGGGGGTGTAGAATATGCCTTTCTTACATTCTCTCTTTAATAACTTAACAACTGGTTCTCAAGTTTCTAATGGGAATAGTTTTGCCGTGATTCTTCGAAGTCTTCGAAGTAATCAAATAT
>JBBPDE010233841.1:0-12505 GCA_037974605.1 Nannopetersius ansorgii | reverse complement strand
CACACACACACACACACACACACACACACACACACACACACACACACACACACACACACACACACTTACAGTCCATTATTTGTTCAAGGGACTCCAGTAAAAAGTGGAATCAATCCTTCATGTTTTGATTTCCAGTTGATAGAACCACTGTTTTGAGGGCACATGATTTCTCTAGGCCAGTGGTCAAGCACAATCGCCCCTGAAATCTACTTTCCTGGATCAACCCTGCATCCCACCCCATGCTGCCTAATCCCCCTTATGTAACACTCCAACAATCGAGGGTCTTCTGAAAAAGTTCATCAACCAGAGCAGGTGTTGCAGTTCTTGGCTGGAACTAGACATCTCAGAAAGGCAGATCTCCAGGGCCAGGGTTGGTGACCACTAGGACCTAGGACCAAGTCCTAGGTACATCACTGACTGTAGGTGCAAGCGGCATCCTAATGGACTGTAATCTGTGACAGCATAAAGTATGGAAAAGATGTTAAACAGCAGCAGTTCTATGTCAGGTCTCTTTACTGATGGATGCATTCTAGATATGTGACATACAATGTGAATGTCTATTAGAAAGTTTAGATTATAAAATTTCTTTTAAATGCTTCAATCTAAGTTAAATCCAAAACAGTCATAAAATAACAAACAACTAGAATCAATCATTGGCTTTATCATATTGTATAAGCCAAGGATAGCCACTGTGTGACACAACTACTGAAGCAGTGTAAAGAACAAATTCATATAATGTTGCTGTACAAAACTGTTTAAACTTTTAAATCACAAGCCACACTCATATTCTATGCAGAATGGAATATAGTGCTTTATATAGAGATCAAAATTTTCCGGTCTAGAGTGAAGTGATTAGGAAGTTCTATCACACTTAAAGACTTTCAAGAAATCTCTTATATGTAAGTTTACTTCACCATCACACTCTCAGTCACATCTAACCTTTGAGGTGACTGAAACCAATGAAAACTGGCTGTCAAGATAGCAGCACTTTTAATCATCTCACCAAACAAAAGACTTCTTTAAAAGGTGGGTACATAGGTGCATAGGTACAGCCATCATAACTTTACAAGTTAACTGCACTGTTGACTTTTGGGCAACACAAAGAGGATGAATGTACTCTGTTTGGTTTATCAGATCTTAGGGTTTTCCTTGTAAGAACGGTGCTTAACTGAAAGAGCTGCTACGTCTCACTGTAATCCGTTTGAGGCAGCAATTAGAGTTCAGGGGAAGCTCAAGAAGGCTTAATGTAACACTGCTGAACAGTAACCAACTTACTCAACATTCTTTCATACTTCTTGTGCTTAGGTAGAATCAGATAGGGACTGAAGTGTT
This sequence comes from Nannopetersius ansorgii, assembly GCA_037974605.1. NCBI lineage: Eukaryota > Metazoa > Chordata > Actinopteri > Characiformes > Alestidae > Nannopetersius > Nannopetersius ansorgii. The sequence goes on along the minus strand of JBBPDE010233841.1, from coordinate 11,173 downwards.
ACATTTGACACAATCAGGTTATTTCTAAATGACACATAAATTACAGGTCAAGAAACATGCAGACATTCCTCTAGAGTTTGCTAAATAAGATTGTTTAATATCACTGCATGCTTCTAATACTTTTGCCCTGTAATGTAGAACTACAAATGTAATCACAATTTATTATTTTGATTTTGGTTTATCTGTATTGCAATTTAATGACTGAAGTGATGTGAAGCAGATAGAGCAGTTGTACCAAACATAATGATACATGACTCACTGTGCCTCAAAAACAGTCACCTCTGGTTTTTCATGGAACACCTGTTTTGATTGCATGGTAATTAAAAAGGAAAATTCAGTTTACTGTGTTTAAGAATTTACGACCGTAATTGGTATTTTTTACATTGTGACTTTTGCTAATAGAAAGTACTGAAATTTCATGTGTTCACTTAGCCCTCATGGTGGGATCTTTGGGAATTTAAAAAGATAAACAACAGAATTAAAGTTGGTCACACTCCATTCTGGTTCTCAGAAATGTAATCAGATCTGGTCATTACAAAGTTCATGATTTGTGCACCTCTAATGACCAGAATAAACTTTTGTTGTCTGATGCACTATGGTATCAACATCTACCTGTTGACAGATAACGTGTTCTTTCCATTACTGCATGTTTTCTCAGCATCTTTGCCTGTATATTTACAAGTAGACATTTTTAATTAAATTGACATCTTCATGGCTCTTTAGACCAGTAGCTGTTTAGACTTTATACATCCAAACCATTGTCCAACTAGCCTTTTGACCAAATTGTGCTTTGAAAACACAACAAAGTAATGTACCACTAAAAAAAATATTCTTTTGAATTTATTTGATTTAAACGAGTCCGCTGATTGCACAAGATCAAGACAGCATCAACAAAACAGAAACATCTTAAACAATGAGTGGAAAGGTCAGATAAAGTAGTGGAAAAATATTTTTCTCTGTAGAGTATTATTTATTACACTGTATATGGAATATAATAAGGGTTCCATATTAAGCCAGATTTCTAAGTGTGTCCTCTGCATTCAAAATCTAACTGACCTTTAAAATGTAGGTACTGAATAATCTCAAATAATCCAAACAACACACTTCTCTCTCTAGCAAATCATTAAGGAAACATTTTAAGATGTCAGATTATAAAATAAAGCATGATGGAAAATGACATGATTTAGGCAACTGTTTCAGTCCCAGATAATTTCAGGTACCCCCCAAGACCTCATGTTGGGCTGGAAATATGCTTAACCTAAACAAGAAGGCAAACTTCCTCCAGTTTTCAACCTTATAAATACTGCTTTAAATTGACTGCAATTAAATTTTGTTTAGATTTACAATATTTCACTTTCACAATGTTGGTGAGTGAACAGAAAAACTGATTTATAATATCTTCAATTTACATGGAAATGCTCTTTTTATATATAAACTGACCAAATTAAAAATGAATCTAATAGAACATAATACATTTAATTGGCACCTGTTGATTACATGTAGGTCTCATTTTAACAGATTGGGAAATTCTGTAATGGTTCATGTCAGGCTGAAACGGGTCAGCGTACGAAAGTACAGCTCATTTTCACCCACGCTGCCAAGCACCTGATGTGGTGAAGCCATGCCCGGGCCTGGGCCACACACAAGATTATGCCTGGAAAGCTCATTACATAATCCCCTCTATATCAGCACTTTCCAGCACCCTGTTATAATTAGACAGCAAAACTGCTCTCTGGTGGGCTTCTTTGTGTTATCCCCATGAATGATAGTGGTAAGAGCATTACCTTTACACTATAACCTGAAAGCTTTCATTTTAATTTTTAAACTTTAAGATAATTTAAAGTGTTCTATGGGATGTAATGTTTGTTGGTCAACATATAAAGGTAATTCCATTTGGATGTACTGAACTACAATTTAAGCCACAAAGTATAAAATATAAGCAGGCCACTGAAAAGCATTTAGTAAAGGAAGGTAAATTAACACAGGTAACCCAGTTTCTACTCCGAAGAACAAAATCTTTGCTTAAATTTTTCTGTTATACCCTGTTGAACTTAAATAGAGCTTTTCATTTAAATTTCAACCAGGAACAGTTTGTTGCTATTGTATGTGACATTGTTAATCTTGGAAGGATAACTCTGACGGTACAAAACAATATTGAAACAGACAGCCATCCGCTAACAAGCAATGGGAAAATAAACACAAATGAACCACATCAACCACTCATTTGTCTGTATCATAGAGTCAGGTGATATCAAATTTACATCACTGGTTCTAAACAGTTATACACTCTACAACAACAATATGCAATACCCACATCCTAGTCAGTCAATGCAAACTGCAAACTGCCTCCTGTTTATTCTGCATGAACCATCGCAATCAAATTGCAATAACAATGATGCAAAATCAGGCCATGATTGGCTGCCAAGATTTACATATTTTGAGCTACATTATATTTCCATGACATATAAATATTCTTACATAAATATGCTTACATAACATTTTGAAATTCCAAAAATGTTGTCCAGCCAGAATGTCTTATCACACAAGGGGAAGATAAATGTGCGCTCTACAATTTTGATGCTCTGTAGACAATGATCACAGTGAACTAAAGTGCATCACTGGAGGGTACGTTCATGTTGCCGGCACTGCTGGGGTGCTAACATTTACTAGGACTGTACCTTCTTTATTTATGACAGATTAGTAAGATCATTAGTTTTTCCTCTTTTGTATTCAAAAAGCCTCAGTAGTTGTTCAGTTCCAACATCCAGCATCGAATAACACAGAGGCACATTACACTGTTTATAATGAAAAAGGTAGCCCTTAGTGTAAGACAGTAATGATTGGATTAGTTAAAATTAGCATAGGGTATTAATATACATGCTACACAATAGAGTATGATTATGATACAATATAGTGTGTCATTATAAGCATAGAGTATTATTGCAGGGCAGTAGAGTGCTGCTAAATAGCAGTTTAAAGTATTATTATAATGTTGTATAGTATTATTATGAGGCAGTATAGAGTATTCCTATCAAATAATATATTATGTGGTAGAAGACAGGAGGATATTATTTATTATAAGGTAATATAGTATTACTGTAAGGTAGTAGACTATAACCTGTAGGCATTATTAAGGAGTAAGGTATTATAAGCTTTATGATTCTTACCTGCTCCCACTTTAATCTCCTCTCAGGAGCCAAATTGCTGCATTTAAAATGTAAAATCAGCCCCGCTGTTGCTGTTGTAAAACGCACTGGAGCTCAGCTCCTATCTTCACACACAAACATGCACATATGGCTCAAGCATGGAGTCCCTCCTGTCTAACTGGTCTAGGAGTGGGAGGGGCATTGCCATGACAACTCTGCTGTCTCTGCCCCTTCATAGACTCCTCCTATCCCCTGCTCACTACTACGTGTTTCCAGAAAGGCTGCTTTGAGACAATGTCAGCAAATCAGTTATCAGTTACTTGTTACACTAATGTTACTGTCATTGTGCTGCACTATTGTTTATTTTTTCTGTTGTCTTATTATCATTTAATCTTTCTTGTTGCACTGATCATGTAAATAACAACAGTCGTTCTACCTGGATTTGTTTCATTTGAAATGTACCTAATGGCTAGCAGTAAATCAGTTTTCCATTTTATGTGTGTATAAAATAAATCTAGTACAAAATGTTTTGCTAAACATTTTTGTGATCAAATTTGTGTCTGTCACAATTTTGCCTTCCAGAAATCCTTTTTATACAAAGGTAAAAAGCTATGAGGAAAAAAAATAAGGAAAAGAGTACAGCTAGTCTGAGAGTCTGATTGGTAGAAAAACATTGTTTTTCTGTGTAGTTGTCACACACATCAGTCGTGTTTCACTCAAGAGGCATCGGAAATGAGAGGCGTCATGGGGTATTTAAACAAGGACTTGGTATGCAACCAGTGCTCAGTCACTGAGTTCCCTTGCCCATTATTGTATTTGTGAGTACTCTGGGTTATTTCTCTTCTCTATTCACACTGTGTTGTGTGTATGTGAACGCATGTAGCAGAGTGGGCACATAGCAGGTGTGGGCCACGAAAGTCCTGAGAGCGTATAGTGATCTCACCTACTTGTACTCGTATCGAGGGTTGGTGAAGCCGGATGAAAGACATGCTTGCCAGGTGAGAGCTCTGGCCCCAAGTGTGCCCCTCGTACCTTACCGCCAGCGAAGGTATAAGCCCAAGACCAGCACTACATCAGAACCAGTCAGAATTTCACATTAGTCAGTGGACCTACTAGGAGCTGGGGGAGGAACTCACCCGACTGTTTCAGAGTATCGGATTAAATAAGTGAATTGTTTTTCGAACAATTTGACTTGCACCTCTGCCCAAGGTCCAAAAAAACCAAGGCAGATGCACTCTCCCACCAATATGAAGCAGCGTCCCCAGGTGGATCCCGCACCTGTTCTGATGTCTTCATTGATCATCTCTCATATCGGTGGGAGTTGGAAGACAAGATCTGACAGGGGCTGACCTTGGAGCCCCCTCCAGCAGGCACCCCATCTGGACGCCTCTGTGTTCCTGCGACACTCTGGTCTGAAGCCCTTAAATGGAGCCATTCGTCCACAGTCGCAAGACACCCTGGAACCCATCAAACTCTTCTCCTCTTACAATGCGCCTTCTGGTGGCCTGGGATGACTGAAGATGTCAAAGTATTTGTCCAGTCATGTACTTTGTGCGCCAGGACGAAGACCTCAAATCAAACCTCCACTGGCAATCTCCAACCTCTACACGTCCCTCGCCGACCCTGGTCGCACAACGCCTTGGAAAGAGGCAACAATATCTGGAAAAGTTGTATAAGGCTGGTGCAACAGATCGACTAAAAAGAGCATCCCATAGGATAAAGACAGAAGCAAAAATGGGGAGGGTTTACCAGCATTGTGGAATCCTGTGAAATACAATGCAGGCAGATAGTGCTCTGTTGCAATGAATTTGGGGATTTTATCTGTAGCATAAAATCATTAAATAATTCTAATAATCCAGAGTGGCCTCTGTACACAAGAGATACTTCTGAAAACCAGTACTGGATGGCAGTTACCTTCAGGGGCTCAGACAGCACTGCATTAAAAACAAATGTGATTCTGTTTTGAAAATCACTGCAGGAAGACCTCCTAAAACCACTGTCTGTGAACACTTTTTTCACTGCTTTCCTACATGCAAGTTAAAGCTCCACTGTGCAAAAAACAAACATATAAAACATCATCCAGATATGCCTTGTGGAAAAACAAGTGGAGAGAATAAAACAGTAAATTACAGATTGAAGTGTACACGGCCCACCAAAACGTAAAACAGCATTGTTCACACTCCTACCACACTGTCACTGTTTTTTACTCTGTTCTCTCCTTAATTTAGTAATACCTAGTTCCAGCCCCTCTTGGACTTCTCTGAGAGATTTTCAAACTGTCATGTTGTATGTGCTTGGGGATTGAGGCAAGGTGCAGATGCAAGATCCCTTTTGTGGGTTTACCTACACAAAACAGAGGAGACATAAGGAACAGGTAATGTGAGGGTTGACCAGCAACTGAATACACTCTTGGGAATTTAAATACAAAAAATACTCAGACATAAACCGATAACTTAACACAATCACTTAAATGAAACAAACACCAGCTGAGACTAATACTAGGACAAGACATCAAAATAAAAGTAGCATATCAAACCACCACAACAGTAGCTCCTACTTGCTGAGACATGACACAAACTGTCGCTAATTGAAAATTATTGGACAGGTCGTCACAAAAGAACACTAACTGCCAATTTTGTTACATCAGCTAAGAGATGCAATGATTTCCAGAGAGTATGGCAAAAGTGTAGACAGTGGTGCCACTCAGGAGCCCACCTTTTTTTTAATTAATTTGTTAATGTAGTACAACTGTGTAACATTCCTGGTGAATGATGCACCATTGTTACTGCATAGCCAAGACATGGCTAGCATGACAGGCCAATAATTTATGATCCCCCAGTAATGGTCTAAACTACCTGAGCTTACTATACAAACACTCAACTTGTCTTAGTCTCTCTGCTCTGCTCAAACAAGCCAAAGCCTGTTGAGATAAAGCCTGCTGTATTGTGCTGACAGGAGCTTTATGTACTGCCAGTTCTCATCCTGCTGGTTATAAATTGATGCATCTCCAGGATACTCTGGTACTTCCCCTTTTGTGTGAACATTATGTTGCTTCGACATGGAAAAACACAAGCCAGGATAAATAGTCACATAGGCACAATGACCCAGATTTTGTCCTGCAAATCAGTTCAGCATCTCCTGTTTTTTTTTACTTTTTCTTTGAAAATGTTCTTGAATAAAAACACTCAGTTAAAGGTTGCCAGTTTAAACGTTGCCACCACCAACCCAAAGAGATTATATTCTTCAGAATAATTTTAAGGAAAAATCTTTTGATGTTCATTTTACATAATCATTTTGCTTTGTTACACTTGAGGATACACATGGTTGTCCCCTGGTGATTATTGTCATTTATATTGTGTAAGCAGATTGATCCATGTCATTTCCACTGTAGTGATTTAACATTATCACTTCCAGTGATTTAACATTTTCCCCGCATGGCATTCAGTGATGCTGAATCTGACCACTGTCTGCCCACAGCTTTCCCCGAAACCCTTATTGCCCCTCTTCATAATCAGTTTATTACATTTGCACAGATACACACCATCGCCTTGCTTGATCCAGACAGATATCCTCTCCCTCTATATAGGCCAATTATCAACCTGTCAGTTTCAGCAACTTTTTAACAGGACTGTAAAACTATCTAGAGGACATAAGTCAAGTTAGACATAAGTCAAGTTATCTACCAGATCCTTTTCTTAGTCAATTAATTAAAATGGATTATTCAGATAGTAGATAAAATCATTTTACCTTCCAACAAATTAAGGAGCTTGACTGAAGGCCTTTTATGTTATATTAATTTCCCAAAATACTCAACCCCTTACACTTTAATTTCTAGTGAGCAGCATCATTTCACTCTAGGCATGGATCATGGAACTTTAAATAAAGCATACTGAAAAGCTAAAGGTTCAGATTTAATCTAGAACTGCTTGAGAACTACAGGAATAATTCAAGGACAAGCAAAAGGACATGTGTTCTGACCCTTATGACCCTGACTCATAAGGCAAACTAATCTCATGTGACCCCAATTGTTTGGCTCTACCCCACCACTTAATATCCATTAGTATGCAGTCATATCCTGAGGAAACTGAAGTAACCTGCTATGAGCAGTGATGTGAAAAACACCACAGCCTGTTTATGTACAGACATTGACCTACCAGACCCAATGAAGGTCATACTTTGACTCTCTGTCCACTGCTTAATTTTTAAACTGTCAATAGATGATTAGGGTACCAGGCAAAAGTTTGATTTGTGCAGTGAGCAAACAAAATGTTCTTTTGCAGCTTCATTAGGAGCTACCCAGACTGATTTTCCAACTGACTATGACATTCCCATGTGATTAAATCAAGTTGGCCACTCAACTAAAAGCATTAAAGCATGAATTTTGCTTTTTTGTTTGTCAATAAGACAAAGCATAAGTCTGTGGCTGTAAGATTAAAGAACAAACTAATGCCTGTATAATTATAGAACAATAAATGCATTCATTCATAATTTGATTTGTTCTTTATATGATATTATGTCCTTGAGTGGGGCGTGTATTTTATGGCTATAGGATATTGCTATTGCTCCTTTATTCATAGATGTATTTTGATGAAATTGCATGATTAATCCCTTGTGCTAATGAAATATAATGAGGCTTTTAGCCTTTAAATTAATTTGAAGTGCTGGTGTCTGGCTGTTTGGGTTCATGACCTGCCTTTAAAATGTCTGGCCATAGTTCGTGTGCATAACAATCACACTGCAAAACAGAGTATGCCACAAACCTAAAAATAACAGATCATGCTACAAACCAAGACATTGCTTGGACAAGGTTTTTTATTAAGTTTGTCTTTATCTTGAACCAACATAAACACAATGTCTCTGTTTTTCGTTTGGTGGCAAAAAGAAAAGGAGACGTAGAAAATAAGTGGATAGCAAGAGGTTTCTATACCAAAGGAAGTGAGGTGATTCAAAACCAGTGATGGGTGTGAAGGGTAAAATTAAAAGTGTATAATATACATCATAATATCTAAGTATGATATGATATTTAAGTTAGCATAAATAAAGTTTACAGTAATACAGTTTTTCTCCATTGGTTTGGCTCATTTCCTGAAACAGAAATGACATTCTCAAAATAACATGGACAAATCTCCAAACCACCTTGCAATTGTTCACAACAGAATGACATTTCTCATTGATTTCATCAAATTGCAAATGTCTTAGTACATGTCTCAAGTGTCTCAGTGCATCTTTGCAAATGGTTTTGTACAATTAGCCCTCAGTTTGCACAATGAGCCCACATTTAGCACATTTTCCAAATAAATAGATCTTAAGATCTTAAACTGATTAGTTGATTCTCAGTTTAATGGTTGTTCTCTCCAAAACATGTCAGAAGGATTTCATTGTGTAAGTCATCATATTCACAATAGTCTGTTCAACTGTCAAAATTAGTCAACAACACAATACCATGAACACCGTGTAAGAATTTCTTGGAGCATTTGCTAAATTCTTGACAGTAATTGACAGACAGGTAAAATTAGAACTTGACTAACGAAGGAGAAGTTTCCTACATCTCAGAACCAGCCAAACAGTTTGTTTAGTTCCCTGACAGGTGCTGTCTGTGGTTGTGAATATATATATATATATAGTTGTGGAACCAGTAACAACAATTGCTTCCCCACCCCGAGAGGATGATTTGATTGTGTTATAATCGCTGCACATATGTTGCATTTGCATTTAATTTGCATTTAATTTGCATTTAGCGTTGTTGTTTTTTTTGCGCAACAAGTTATTTGTTTGTGTGCACTCAGTAGGACTGTACTGTAGATTGTAGTCTCGGCCGTGGCTTAGACTGTTTTGTGTGTACTGCGATTCTTTTGTGAGTGCAGCTTTGTTTGTTAAATAACTTCAAAAACAGCATTGTTAACCTAGTGTATTAGTAAAGACAGCAGATTAAATGGCAGAAATAGCCGCATTCTCTCTTAAAACTTTTTTTATGATATCTATAATGATATCTATGATATCTATAAACTGTATTTGTACTGTAGTGTGACACTGGTGTACAGGCATAGTTGATGTATTATTTGTTACCCAGCCTTACCTGAAACAAAAAGCATTTAAGTGGCCGCAGCTGTTACTGCAGAATTACATAACAAGTTGAATTATTAGCACTGTGCCAAGTGAAAACACTTGAATAAAAGAGAGAGAGACAGACAAACAGACAGATAGCAGGAGGGGACATATCTCCCCCACTTTTCAAGGTAATACGCCACAAAAAAATATATCTTCTTTCCAAGACAATCTCATGCATATTCGAGAAGGAGAAGATTGGAAGACAGATTTACCTTTGCTTTTGGCCTTAACCAGTAACCCTTGATGCTGAAACCTCGTAGATGCTAAGTACTAGATTTTTGTCATTATCATCCTTTGTTACACGTTGAACTGGTTGATTATAACCAATAACAAATACCATTGACAATGTTGCAGAGCAATTTTAACACAACCAGAACACTGACCGTTTGTCAAGTTAAAAAATGTCAGTTCTACATTTTCCTTGTTTATTTCCTAGTTTATGTGTTTAATCTAAATGGCATACATGAGGGCACTTGTATGGACTGTGATATGTTGGTTGACCTGTTTGTTCATTTGGGTGTTACGAAGGTTCGGAGGATCTGCAAGCTTATAACTTCACTCAGACTGATCTTGGAATGAAGATTTGTTTAAATGAAATAACAAAATCAGTTAAATAGGAACAGCAGAAAACAACACTTGAGATTTCTGACTTTGTCTGCCAATTTTGCTGACAGTCAGTTTAAGTGCCAATATCCCACAGATCACAGAATGGTCTGTTTCATCAAAGCTGCCTGCTCCCTCAGCTCACAATAACATCACTTTCAATACAGCTTCAAATAATGAACATTTATTTGCAGAAAAAAACCTTCCAGTCTGGTGGACAGAATGGAGCACAGTTACTTTAGTAAGTAACAGAGTACATTCCATTAAAATACACTATATCTTCCAGCTGGTTGGCTAGAACATGTTGCACAAACTACAGTCTAAGCATATGTCTCAAGCTGCCACTACATGTTTAATACTTGACTTAAACCTGCACCCAAAAGACTCATGGCTTGACTTAGACTCACCAAAGATGTGAAACTCCTCATAATAACTTATGACCATCTTTGACTCACTCATTCAAATGGAAAGATGGAACGTTCTAAGCCAACCACCAATGCAGACACACAGAGAGTGTAGCTTTCCATTTGTAACATTTAGTCTTCTCTGCCTTGTGTAAAATTGAGCTTTTTCCTTTTACCTCTTAAAATTATTGAATAGGTTAATTAACTGGATGCCTTTATTTACAGCTGCCAACTCACCATAGACACTTTTCATTTTTTCTTAGGCTTGTTATCTTGCCAAGCCAAGGTGATGCCTTTATAAATCAACTCTAATAGAAGCCAGCTCTTCTCCCTGTACTCTGGGTGTATGTTGTTGTCGGGAGGAGATGTCCTGGTGTTGATGTCCAAACTCATTAGCCTGTGTGTTATAGCATGTCCCTGTCCTAACTTGTATAGTTACCTTCTAATTTGTCTTCATCTTTCATTCTTGGTAGTGTCGTGTTTGATATCATTAATAAACCTCTTCACTCTCATAGCAATCAATTATATACTACTTTCCTCGTAGTTACCAAAAATAATAGCTGTTGCTGAGTAATCTTTAAATCATTATCTGAATAATTAGTCTACAATCTAAGCAGTTTGTATTTCTTTTGTCAACATAGGTCAGATCGCTGAGTGTCATCGGGCATGGGGCAGTTGACTATGTGTGTAAACCGTTATGTTGTTTAGGACATAGTGTACTCTAGGTGTATGTTGTTGTATACTATTCTGACAGTTTAACAGAATTCCTCTGATATTTTCCAAGTGAGTTGGCTTTCTGCTAAACTGGCTCTGGCAGCTGGACCCTGATTGCATGCTTTGATACACACACACACACACACACACACACACACACACACACACACACACACACACACACACACACACACACAC
>JBBPDE010233831.1:0-12506 GCA_037974605.1 Nannopetersius ansorgii | reverse complement strand
TCTCTCTCTCTCACACACACACACACACACACACACACACACACACACACACACACACACACACACACACACACAGCCCCTTACACGCAAGCAGGAAGCAAACAGAAGTCGCTCGTCCATCAACATGAAGAACTTCAAGAAATTCAACGCCAGAAGGAAGTGGAGGGTTAGTCTGTGTGTGTGTGAGTCTGTCTGTGTGTGTGTGTGTGTGTGTTTGGGGGAGTTGTAGTGATGTTTGTGAGTGTTACAATACTGCCATCTGTCAGGCAGGACAGGTATAGCAAGTAAATGACTTGTATAAGGTTTGCATCATATGTTGCAGGCATCTAACTTTGCACTTTGTGCTGCTTTCCAGATGTCCTATAACATGGTGTGGGCATGTAACAGACTGTGTCGTCTGCAGCTGCTCTGTAAACGGGCCAAAGAGGATGAGGAGCTGGTAAGGCTTTCATAACTGAGTCATTTAGGTCCCTGGTTGAGGTGTAGGGATATCAGAGCACTGGTTCCAGACCCATTCAGTCCATATTGTTTGTTCTGCTGCAGCACGTAGCCTGTTTATGAAGCCAGGGTTCCAGTAACAACCAGTAAAAGCGAAAGTACCTTTCCGAAAGTGTAAAAAAAACTTTAAAAAGTACTGAGCAATTGCAAAACACACCTGGCATCTTTTAGCGCAGGAAATTAAGTTTATTAGTCTCTGTTCTTCTCTTTTTGGGTTTCAAATAATATAAAAACTTTAAAATTGAAGACCACTCGTAAAGCAGGCTCCTGACTAAATACAACCACAAATCAGAAAAAGTAAAGAAAGTATATAACATGCAGATGAAATAAAAACAGTTACTTTCATTTCATTTTACACATTCTGAACCTGTTATTATCAGGTCAACTTTATTTCATTTGTTAGTATTTTATAATATATGCTGGTTCATAGTGTGTGCAGTAAAATGAAAGTTAATTTAAAAACGACTGCCTTTTTCTGTGTATACAGTCCACATTTCTCCTGTTTTGGGTTTATATTTTGTTTTATTGTTTTTATTAATATTTATTGTTATTTCAACAGTACTGCTATTTCATTATAATATTTTGGGTGGAAACAGTTGGGTCAACCGCTTAAACCAAGCAAAGGACAATCAGTTCCTGTCCTTTGTGACACACCACACCAGTAAGAGTCCTTGGGCAAGACACCTAACGCTACATACATGTAGAGCTGTGATAGTGCAAAAATTGTATCTTCCAAATGCTGTAAAGATATTAACCAGCTTAAATAAAAGATATTAAAGGGAGTGTGGAAAGCATGTGGACTGACTGAGTGTCTTTGAGGACAGGGTTGAAACCCTGCAGATTTGTGGGGAAAAGAGAATAAAATCTGTTTTTCTGCTCTTGTAGAGAAGTTGCGAGAGCGACCAAGAAGACATAGAGACCAAACCAGCCTCTCTGATCCGCCGCAGACTGAGCAGCAATTCCTGAGGTTCACCTCCAAGCGCTTTCATTAACCCACAGTCCTCTGGTTCCTGTCATCCAGACACTGTGACCCAGCGGCCCTGAGCCCATTCATTTCACAGTTTACCCTCCATTGTTTAGACTATATACAGCAGCCATGCAACCATTATCACACACTTTTTGTGGACATTTTAATTGGTTCTTAATATTGCATGTTCTTATTTTGTGCACAGATTCCAGGTAAGTGTTGAAAAGCAACTTTTGGCCAATAAGGCAAAGAATGGGATAAAACGGCTAAAGGAAAAGGCAACGTTTCCCATTCTCTTTGAAAATACGTTTAAAAACTTTGAGTTTTACAATGAAAGGCTTTTGTAGTTCTAGTCGGAAGATGGAAAATGAAAAGAAGAGATCTAACTACTGCAACCAACCAAAAACTGAACCTGCCCTGTTTAAGGACTAATATGAAATGCCATTATCTTTTAAAGTAATGTTTTGTATGTGTTGGTCTTGATGAGTGTGTTTGGTTTACATTTACACTTGACTTTTATTAGATTTTTTTTTTAAAATGATATTTCAATGGCATATTCATTCAGGGGACACAGAAAACGGACAAGGTCCTAATGTTGGACAGTAAATTCCCACAAGCACAGTAGGTTGTCTTAAATATTCGGCAGAGTGTGAACCGTCTACCACCGAAAACGTCTTCTTCGTGTTCGTTCCATAACAAGATTGGGAAACCGTGCCCTGTGCGTTTGGGTGGAATCTGAGTATTAATATCTGTCTCTGCTTTTTTTTTTTTTTTTGTTATCAGAGGACTGTTTGTGCCGTTTGCAAGCTAAAGCTGGCACACACTGTGCCTCACTTGAAGTGGAGTGTTAGTCTCAGAATTCTCCTGATTGTGTTTTAGTCAAGTTTAGAGTGTCTCTGGAGAAAACTGTCCTTTTTATTGTGTTAATAAAACTATTTGTGAAGAAATGTCTTAAAATTCTTCAGAATGATGTTCTGTATATATGCTGAATAGAAAGAACAGTCTGGCTGGAAATGGTTAAAACCCAAACTAAATGACAAAAATTGTATATTTTCATCCCATTCTGTCTATATATATATATATATATATATATATATATACATATTTGCAAAATACTGTGCAAAGGTCTATGTGCAAATATACAAACATACCGTAGAATAAATGCAAACATACACAAGTTAACAATAGAATAAATATTGCATGTGTATTCAAGACAGCATTAAATAATACTAAGATTTGTTTTGATTGTAAAAAGTACTTGAAGTTGGTTAGAAGAACACAGGTTCAGTTCCAGGTTTCACCTCTAGACTTTTCATGGATTTGTGAAACTCCATGAGCAGCTCCTGGTTTAATTTAATGAAGCATCAGTTGATTGGTATTTAAGGCATTTGATGAGCACCACAATGTAATACTGAACTTCCAAGAGGAGAGGCCTGGGAAGCATTAAGCAAACACATAGACACACTATTTACTGTATTAACATTATTTGTATGTAATCTAATATTGGCTTTAAAAACATACTGCTCAGCTAAACAGGTTTAAATATTTACTTCCACTCAGTACTGCATGTATGAAATACATACCAGTATTTAAATGGGAAACATATTTACCAATTTTATAAACTTAAAATGCCAAAATATTACTTTTTTTATTCCATTCTCCATGAAGTCAGTTTACAACTTTTGTCTTTTTGTCTCTGCTCATATTCCAAAAATAGTTATCATTTTTAGATGGCCGGTTACCAACTTTGTAAATGAGTTCGGTTTTGTGATGTCGCAAAAAACAGGGACCTTAAAATTAGTTGTTTTAGCAGTTTTTGTTGCCCTTTGGGACAGATGTGTGTAAATTAAATAAATACTGTTCTGACCGTGTGCCTCTTTCAAAAAGAAATCTGGACTGAAACATTTCACATATATTTCACAGGTCTTCACCAACAAGCTGGATTTTGTGACATACAAAGTGTCCATTTCCATATTTGACTGAAGAATGAATATAACTAGTGACAATGTTTACAGGCTACATCAAATCTCAAGCAAGTGTGGGAAAATGTGTTTTTCCAAGATATGGGTCCTATAAATCTATTGACTTATATACCATGAAATCTAGTCACATCAACAGTATGAGGCAGCTGGCAATGTAGCACAAAGAGTCCTGCATCTGTCTCCAAATGTCAAATATTTTTTTAAAAAGGCAAAAAAAAATAAAAGGTCTTCCATGATGTGAGCCCTTTATAGTTAGCGCTTCGTGTTTTTTTACTTCGTGTAGCTCATGTTTTTTTTATGAAACTGAAGCCTGGCTGCATGGCTGATTTTTTTGCTCTCCTTGAACTAGACATGAATAAACTTGAAAAGCAACAGGTGATCATCTGAAGAGACAAAGCTGCTTTGTTTGCACCATGTCTTTGTTGATCATGAGATAAGAAACCCTCATACGTCTGCTGGAGAGCAGAAATGTAGCCCTGTGCTCGGGGTCTGTTTACAAGAGGTGATAAACAGTACTGAGTCTTAGGCCCCTAGTCAAGTTGTTAAAAGCCATTATCCGAGTGTCTTTTCACTAGCAAGGTTAATATTAGACATGCAAACAAACAAGAAAGCAGTAAAAAAGTCATTTGTAAAAAGTAGTTGGTATTTTGTGAGCTGGTGAGAAGAACACAGGTTCGGTTCCAGGTTCCTCCAGCCGTTGTTTGGATTGTAAAAACTCCATCAGCAGCTCCTGATTTCATTTAATGCAAGACTGATTGAGTCAAACCAGATTTCTGATGTAAACTGTAAGTAAAACTGGGCTCCCACAAGACATGCTTATATACTGAACATCACTATTTACTGCGTGATGTTATTTAGTCTTTTTAGTTTTGTTTAGTATTTTAGTACAATTAATATGAAAAAAAGCACACTACTTATCTAAACAGTTTAAAGTATTATTTTGTGTAGTACTGTATAGGCCGGTATGAGCAGAATGCCTGCAGATATCACAGGTTTGAAGGCCACATCCAGATTTACCTTCAGTACTATTCGACTCTACTGTCCTGTTGTTTATTGGAGTCAGTGTGTCCTGTAGTGTAGGAGGACATGGGGGGGTTGGACAATGATGATGGCAGGTTTGGACATCGCGAGGCTCAGCATTCTTGCAGAAGAAGAGGGAGGAAGAAAAAATAAAGAAGCTTTTCACACCAGATTCCAAACGCTGCCCATGCTAGAGCTGCACAATTCGCCTGCTATTGCTGGAAAGGCCATGAAGAGAGCACCAAGTGACTGAGAGGCTAGCAGAGTCCAGCACAGTTTTGTCATTTCCCAGTTCAAACACACCATCATTTAAGTGAAACTCCATCAGCAGGTTGAACAGAGTGAAATCCTGCCTCTGCATTTAACCCATTCACCAAGTGAAGCAGCGGGCAGCCAGGAACACCCTGGGAGCTGTGTATGGGGACAGTACCTTGTTCAGAATACCTCAGAGGCAGTCTAAAAAGGATAAATACAAATAACATTCTAAAGTAAATATTGATGTTATGTACAGTATATCAATGTGTTCCTTGTGGAAGTCTAGTATTACTTCTAGTTTCCATCAGAAACCTGGTTTGACTCAATCAGTCCTTCATTAAATTAAATCAGGAGCAACTGATAGAATTTATCAAATCCAAACAACGGCTGGAGGAACCTGGAACCGAAGCCTTTATCCAGAGCAACGTATAATCAATGAAGTTTCCACAGAGCAACTGAGTGTTAAGTGTCTCGCTCAAGGACACAATGGTAGAAAGTGGAGGAGTTTGATCCTCTGGTTTAGTGGTCATCAGGTTCACAAGCTAGTGTTTTATCAATGGGTGGCTACTACCACCCATGAATATTCGACACTGGTGGAATTTGAACCCACAACCTTTGTGTTGCCGCCTTCCGACAGCTAAAAGTCCAATGCGCCATTCGTTGCACCACAGAACCTACCAGCGCACAGAATATCAGCTACTGTTTTTACAAACAAAACAAGTCTTAATACTTTTTGCTGCTTTCCTGTTTGTTTGAATTGATTCTTATGTTACCTTTGCTGTCAGAAAGACACTTTATCACATGCTGAGAAAAATGGCATTAAAACCTTTACATATGTGCCCCCAACTCCCCCACCATGGCACAGAGCAGGGTAGCCATCAGAGCTCACCACCTAATGCAGGTTTTATTATTTCATTTGAATTAATCCAAGCCAGATAAACAGCAGCTTCCACCACCTGATCACCGGGCCTAGGTGTGTTTGGAGCAAGAACAGTGTGGGCTGGCTGAGATCCCCCCCTGAGGGTTAGACCTGGTGTAGAATGTCCATCAAGGAGGGGACCAAACCTGTTTTCTTGTTCAAACAAAGAGTTTGTCTTGTGTGCAGCTTCTTGTTTCTCTTGCTTTTAAAACAGGAATCTGTGTAAAAAAAAACAAACAAAAAAAAAACATGGCAGCTAAATTGCAGTGAAAATGATGTGCAGAAGTGTGGTAAAGTATGAAAAACAATCGTGAAAGTATGTCAACATTTCAGAACTTAACCTTAATTCTACATCCCAATGATAAAATAAGCATAGGGCAAATGAACACTTTTGGTTTGGGACGCGGCCCGAGTAAATAGATAAACACAAGCCTGCTCCATCCCATGGGACACGTCCCAAACCGAGAGTGAACACCCCCTAGTGTATAGAAATAGGTCTAAAATGTATGTACTTTTACGGCTGCTTTGCATACTATACTTCCTTCTTAACAAACAAAAGTGTAGAAGCTTGTGCAGTTTCTTGTTTCTCTTGCTTTAAAAACTCTATTTAATCAAAAAAAAAGAGGTGAAACGAAATTGCAAAATTGTCCATTGGCCACTGCAAAGTCTTCAACAGCTGGGAGACTATATTCACAGTTCAGCAATTACCTCCTTTTGTACCTTACAGTCATAAAGTATGCATACATGGCAGCTGGTGACCTAGTGGTTAGGAATTTGCCCCTGGGTTTGAATCCAGGGACTACTAGTGGCACCACTGAGATACCCTTGAGCAAGGTGCGGTCCTCCCATACTTCTCCCCAAGGGCTCCCCTGTCTGCCCGAGAAAGAATTTAACACTGTTCACACTGTGTGCTGTTGTGTGTTCATTCCTGACTATAAGGGCCAATTCACTATTTGAAAGTAAGTGTTATCTCTTGGTTTGGAACACGACCAGAGAAAAGATAACATCACCAGCCTGCTCCACCCCTCAGGGTGTTAGTTGCTAGGTTACTTTGAAAACAAGTTGCGTTACTTGGTTACCGAGGGAGGGAGTGAGGTAAGGAGGCACAGAGGGAGGGACGGAGGGAGGGATTGGAGGAGGCAATGAGGGATAAGATACGATAAGATAAACCTTTATTAGTCTCACAAATGGGAAATTTGAAGGAGGGACTGAGGGAGGGAGGGACTGAGTGGGGGACAGATGAAGGGGGTGAAGGAAGGATGAACTGAGGGAGTGAAGGAGGGACTGAGGGAAGGAGTGAGTGAGTGAGGGACGGGTGGGGGGGGTGAAGGAATGAGGAACTGAGGGAGAGAGGGATGGAAGAAGGGAGTGGAAGGAGTGAAGGAAAAACGAAGGGAGGGTAGGAGAGATTAAAGGAGTGTGGTATTTTGAACGCAGCCCAACGTCACGCCCTGTCGCGCACCTGGGCTCGCGGACCTGTTTGTATGGATCAGATGACGCGGCGCGGCACCTGAGAGGAGCGGCGGTTTCGGTCAGGTAGAGGGGAGCGAGTTTATCGGGCATTTAACCAGAGAGACCGGATTTAGACCTTAAACCCATCAGTCTGAGTGAATGGAGTGGTTACAGGAAGGTTCGGGACATTTCAAACTCAACCACAGGTGAGTCCGGAACCTGGGGAGAGAGTCTTGAATGTTAAACCTATTTGCTTTTAGTTTTCCATTGTACGTGAACGGTAACGAGGCAAATCATCAGACACACACACACACACACACACACACACACACACACACACACATACATAGAGCGAGGAGTGTTTTATGATTTGCCTGGTTATGCTGCTATGTAACACCAAAACTTCATCAAACTGTACTGCTAAACCCTTCAGAGTCTCGTTATCATTACTGTCTCATTGTCATCGCTGCCAGTTCATGTACCACAGTGGAGCCCTAAATAGTGTGCAGTTTGTCTAAACATAGTTTGCTTGCCTGTGGTTCAGTATGTCATCTTTCATTACTAGTAAATGTATTAAAAAGTGGAAGCCCGAATGCAGAATGTGTCACTCAGACTGCACCACTGTGTCTGTCAGAGCTTTTGTAAACGTGTTATGAAAACGATACTGTTATTAATGATTGTAGTGTGGCAATGTTATGCTAAATTCCTCAGGGAACTGTCATATATGTTGTTTGTGTTTGTGCAAATATAAAGGGTTACATGGTAATGAGCCTTTGTTTGTTTGTCCTTTGTGGGTATTAGTAAATGTAAAGATGTTTTAGAATGCGGGGGGATTTGGGTAACCCCCAATACGGACTCCATGGCCTTGGCTTTGTAGGTGCATTTTTTTTACAGCACCCTGAGATGGATTCTGATGGCTTGGTCCCATTGCGAGAGATGGCATCCTTGAAGCCCACTAATAACCAGTCTGTTGCCTCAGACTGCATTGTTTTAAGGTGCTGTAAGCCTTGTCTAGTCTCAGTGGCCTTCAACAGTTTAGTGAAGTCATTCCAATGGCATAAACGTGTCATTCAGGCAGCGCTGTGCAGCCGACCTGCTCTGAGCTGTCTGGTTCCTTGAGGAATACGGATGTGATGGTTTGCACTGTTTGCTTTCGCCCTCAGTAGCAGCTTTTTCATTTGTTTGCTTGGCTGCATGGCTGGAGAGCAATATGCACATTCGTGATTCAAGATGGGTGTTGAGAAAATATATACCCATTTTTGCTAAACTGGTCCCAGTTCCTGACTGGCCAGTACAGTACGGAAATCTGGAGTATTCCCGGTGCTGCTATCACCGTTAATGCATTCTAACATCTGAATTTTCAAACAGTCAGTGCTGGATTGGATCAGTGAAGGGACAGAAGCAGCGCTTTGCACTTCACCAACCCACATTTGTTGACATTTGAAGCGATCGCTCTTCCTTCTTTATATATGCAGGAAACTCAGGACGCAGGACGCTATTTAGCTCCTTATTTCTCCATAATCTGGAGAGTAGGATCAGTAAGAGTATCGATATTGGTAAGCAGTATTAGTATTGATACCAGTTTCTTCTCACGAAGGGAGAAAGTGGAGGCATTCACAGTCGAGTAGACGCCACTGCAGTGTCGGTTTAAGTGAGAAACAAGGTGAACAAAAAGGCCTGTTCCGAGAACAAGAGAATAGCCAGGTGGAAAAGGAGATGACCCCCCTCACTTCCTGCATGCCTGTCATTATGTGATAAAAACAACCCTTACAGCCACCTACAAACACACACACACACACACACACACCCAAACGTTCTCTCTATACACCCCAGTCCTTTGTGGCCAAACCTGCTCACATGCTCGATCATATTGTGTCCAAAAGTTTGTGGACGTTTCCAATTTTATTAATTGGAGGACTTTTCTTCAGCATAGCTTCTGCTCTTCTCTTCTGCAATTTACTAGATGCTGGAACGTTGCTATTAGGATTTGATTGGATGGGAGCATAAGTGAGGTCAGGTGTGATGACAGATGCCACTCCAACTCATCCCATCTATGCAGGATGGAGCTTCATCTTTAAAGGAAACGCTGGGGTCTTTATTCCCCTCCAGCCGAAACTCGGACTGAGTTACTGGAAAGAAGAGACATATGAGCAGCAGATTACAGGCATATGTGATACCTTACTCCTCCCTTATCGCCGGCTGTTCATCTGTTCGGTTCGAACGGATCAGCATGTGTAAGACGCTAATTATGTACATAGTTGGTGTTATGTTTCAGTGCCCCACAACAGACAGGCTTGTGTGTTATGTTTATTTAACACTAAAAGAAACGTGTAATTTGCACATTCATCCATAAAATGAACACGATTGTTTGGTTATTTTTGATTATTCATCTTGCCTTTCAGTCTAAACACCACCGAAGGTATTAAGCAGGATGTTACACCTCTTCAAAACTGACACACAAAATACGTTTTGACATTTTCTTTTAGTTTCACATGGCATTGTTACATTTCAGGTTTCTAATCTAATGCCAGCGTTAAGTAAACAAACCTGTTTAATACGGGTTTCAGCGATGAATTTCAATGGCTAATTCCAGTTTCGTTACCATTTTGGTCGTTTTGCACTGTGTGGGCCAAATGAACATATCACATTTACGGTATTTTATTAGTCAAAATTGCAATAATAACAGTATTATCTTCATCTTTAGTACTATAAATGGTAATACTAAATATGTTAACGGCTTCACAAATTCATAGACAAATCGGCTACTTGTTTAAATTACATAAATCGAGTAACCTGCTACAAACGGTGACTTCTTCACCCCGTGAGGTGGTTTCTATGCAAAGATAATCAGATAATAGCAGAAAATCTGATTTTGGTATCAGTTGTTTACAAGCATTTAGGAAATCTGATAATAAAGGAACTTGGATTCTGCATAAGTTCCTCAGTAATCAGCACAGCGAGCGTATAGAAATGCATCTTTTTACATTCATCACATAGACGAATGTCAGAGCTGGTTTAAGAGTCACCTAGTAGCTTTCTAAATTCCCATTATATTAAGTAATAACTGAAAACACTAGAGGGCGCCTGTGAGGGAGTCAGTGTTGAGTGTGATAAAATTACAAAACAAATTCTGCCCTTTTGCACAAGAGTTAGCTTTAATTTTGTTAAGTGTACGAAAGTACTGCATAGTAAAATAAACAAAAAACAAATAGTCAACAGACAGAGGCTAGGTGTTTTTAAACTTCTGACAAAATAACACACAATTAAGCCTGTCACTAACTGTAATTGTAATTGATTGCTCGAGAATTTTGATCATTACGTTAAAGAAGTATTAAATGATAAATAAGTAATTAATTTAATAGACCAGACCATGCAGAGGCTTTCTAAGAGAAGGTAAAGTACAACTGAATAAAAATAAACCTGTTCCACTTTACAATAAGACTTACTTTATAAAGGGTTTATAAATTGTTTATAATCAGGTTGTTAATTAGATGGTTTACAGTTTATAAATCATTAATAAGCATCTACTAACAAGCAATAACTGTTGTCATACATTGATGCAGACTCATTATTTGAAAAGATCTGGTGTAAGGTTAGTAACATGTTGACGGTTTAACTTTCTGCCTGAGAAAAGGGCAAGATAAGCTACAGGATCTGAGATCTTGCCAAATAGAGAGCCTGTATCAATGTATGACTTTTATAACCTGTTTATAATGAATGATTTATAAAACTGTCTACAATCTAATTAACAACCTGATTAGAAGTCATTTTTAAATCCTTTTGAAGGGCAGTTTTATTGTAAAGTGTAACTGATAAACCTTTAAAAAGGCTCAGTTTTATGAAGATTCTTGCACACAAACGAGCATGTCCATCAGGTTTAGTCTCTGATTGTTATTGTGAGTTTATTCCACTAAATCAGCAGCTATTCAGTGCTGTCCAAAAGACATTTATACACACACATGATAGGGGTGTTTTTCTGTGTCGCTGGGTGATTTTTGTTTTGGTGTGGATGTGTGGTACCACTCTGAGCTGGAGTTTCTATCAGTTTTATCACAGCTGGGTCAGCTCTGCTCAGCTCATGAGCTGTAACACACATGAGGGTGTGTGGAAACAAATATGTATGAGAGCACACTAGAGATAAGATGTGTTAATAATGACAGTTAAGGACAAATAGGAATGTAATGACTGACATTTTATATTTTGCATTGTCTGAAGATGACCTAGTTGCTTCAAAAAATAATTTGATACAGTTTGAAAAGGGAAATAAATCATCATTAATTCCAGCAAGTGGAACTCCATGACTGAACCTTAGAGCCGGGCAATATAACCCTGCTTGTCATTTATAGTGATACATTTTAGTACCGTATTTATTACAAAATATAGTACTAATACTACATGTTTCTTTACAGAGAACCATCAGTTATTTTTTATAGAGATTAAATTGAGATCTGTTTGAATTGATTAAATTGAGTTCTGTTTTTTGGTCTTTTTTTTTAAATGCGGTACCATTTGTACTTTTTTTGTCTGTTCCAACCTATAGAACCTTTCCTAAAGTATTGTGAGCTTACATATTTTCACAGTACAGTCAAAGTACCTTACTCTGACATTTACCCACTGATTAACTTAATTAGCAATTAGTTAATTAGTTTAATTTCCTTATTTTTTAACCAGTGTTTGTCAGTTAATTTTATATCAGTGATCGTTTCATTTTTGTTATTCCATATTTAAATGTATTTCAGTCACTGGAATTGTTGTTTAAAAGCTGTTTTACTTTTATTTTGCTAAAGTAACCATGTGGTGAACCAGGTTCAACCTGTTATTTCTCAGGTTTCAGATTTTATCTAACACCAGCACAAAGCAAAATTAAGCTATTCTAACTATCAGAAAGGTAACTCAGTACCGACGACACTCTTCATCAGTTCGTTAATAAAACGAACGATAGATTCCAAAAGTTATTAAACCAACGATATCACAGTCAAATCAACATAGAGTTTGTATCTGATCATTGTTGAACTGAATTTTATTGGGTATTGTTGATTAGTAGTATTCTAATCAGAATCAGAAAACTTGGATACAAGAACAATACAAAATATAAAGCCTAAATAAATCTAAATTAAAATCTGTAGAAAAAACTATAGTATGGAAGTTCACTGTGCTATATACACAAATGCTGTGTATAAATACTTTAGATAAGTTATTTACAGTTTAGTGAAAACACAGATGGTAGTTAGGAGTATGTTAATTAGTGCTGGGCTGTTAACGGTGTTAATGTACTGCGTTAACGCGAGACACTTATCGCACGCTTAAAAAATATCGCTGTTACTCTATTCACAAAGTTGGGTTGGGAGCTGGGTCTGTACTATGCAAGCTATGATGACTTTCACCTTGATATTTTAGAGCGGATTTACTCTCT
>JBBPDE010233795.1:0-12507 GCA_037974605.1 Nannopetersius ansorgii | reverse complement strand
TGTAAAGCTGCTTTGTGACAATGACCATTGTTAAAAGCGCTATATAAATAAAATTGAATTGAATTGAATTGAATATTAAAGTATATGTATTTGAATGTAATGTCATTAAAATCCCTGTTGGTGTAATGGTAAAGCGTCCCAATACTTTTGTCCATATAATATACTCCAAGCACATCATCTCTACTCTCTATTTCTAAGGTTTAGCGATTATAGCACACCTCCTCGGACAACAGCACTAAAAGCAATTTAATCTTAGAGACCGATACAGACAGAAGGACTTCGCTGAACTGTCTTCGCAGTGGTCCTATAAACTTTAGTGAGTTTCCTTTTGAAAAAAAAATATAAAACTGCAAAAAACAACCGTCGTTTAGTAGGTACATGTAATTATAAACGTTAGCATCTTTTTTGTTTGTCACAGCACTGCTGAAAGGTAATAAGTCATAGTTTTCCGACGAATTAAACAAAAGCTAAAGAAAAATCAGCCCAGCCGAAGCGCATGAACTCAGTAAACCTACCGAGCGCCCTCAGCAGCTCCTCGAAGTTTTCTGAACTCTTCATTTTCCAGGTTCCAGAGAAGTCGGTAACTTTTGTCTCCATGTTGCTCTGTTTGAATGTTGTCTGATGCTTTAGCGATTCGTCCCTCTTTCTTTCTTTCTTTCTTTCTTTCTTTCTGTCAGGAATTGTCCTGCACGGTCTCTCTATCTTAATATGTACGTTTCTCTCTCTCTCGCTCTCTCTCTTTCTATACGTATTTCTCTCTCTCTGAGTATAAATATCTCTCTCTGCTCTCTGAATATGAATCTTTCTCTCTCTCTCTTTTTTCTCTGTCTCTCCCTTTCTTTCTCTCTGATTATGTATCCATCTCTCTCTCTCTCTCTCTCTCTCTCTCTCTCTCTCTCTGTCTATGTGGCTCTCTCTCTTTGCATCTCTCTCTCCCTTGCTTTCCCTCTCGCTCTCTCTCTAGTGGGCTGGACTTCTCCTATTTCTCTCAGCACAAACGGTTATCCCGGGAAAAAGTAGAACAAAAGAGTGAAAAGACACAGAATTCATCAAACAGTCGCTAAATTACAGCCCCCGTCTCTCTCACACCTCACACACACTTACTAGTGCCCATTAACATTTGTTAGCATTCAATAGTCGTATCACTGTCTGTGATCTCTGCTGTCTTGTTCAGGTCTGCTGGGCTGAGTGAAGTTTGCTTTCACTGCCCTGCAGAAGATAAATGTCTCCTCATACCTGAACTGTGGACCAGGCAGAGCTGGCTGATCAGTATCAACCAGCCAAGAGAAGCGCTGGGCACGGTTTTCTTTTCACACAATTCAGTTACACCATGTAGAAATTGCAACACTTTTTCATCATAGCCCCTTCATTTCACTGTGTTTGGGACAAAGTGATGGTAGGTACATTACTTGAATATCCCTTGCACACACTGACTGCTTGAAGTCGGCCACTGGTAGATATCACAAGGTGCTGAGGTGCCTTAGCAGTATGTTGGGAGACCATTATCTTGTTGCAGAATGAACCACCGTTCAATACATTTGGAGGCATTTACTCAGGCTTGAGCTGATAAGATGTTTCTGTATGCCTCATAATTCAATGTGCTACTGCCATTGACAGTTACATCATGAGTAAAGATAAGTGTGCCTGTACCTGTGGCAGCCATACATGTCCAAGCCATAACACTCCCACCACCATGTTTAACAGGTGAGCTGCATGCTTTGGATCATGGTGTGTTCCTTTTTGTCTCAACACTTCAGTCTTGCTATCCTTTAAATACTTCCCCCCCCCAACCTTAATCTGGCCCTCCAGACTTTCTGGCTAAGTGGTTTGCATCTTGCAGCATAGCCTCTGTATTTCTTTGCATAAGAGAGAGAGAGAGAGAGAGAGAGAGAGAGAGAGAGAGAGAGAGAGAGAGAGAGAGAGAGAGAGAGAGAGAGAGACTTGACCAGATCGAGTTGTTCACATGTTCACAGTGGTGGTGATAGGAACCAGTCATCAGAGAGACTTTTTTAGAGAGTTTTAAGTCTCTAAAAGCAACATTACAAACAGTAATTACACAAAGGGTTTTAAATGCACTGCCCAATGTCATCATCTTTTTATAGTTTTATAAGAATGTTTGATATACTAAACATAAAATGTACCCCAAAAGACCCCAAAAATAGACCCCGAACTTACCACTCTCTTAACGTTTTATCATTATCAACATTACAAACAACTCAAAAGACACCTGTAGGTTCACTAGTGGTTTTAGATAGTAAATTAAATAGCTGTATTTGTGTAATAGACATTCTGTCAGTACACTTCTCTACAATAAACCCATTCCACATCACACTACCCACACTGCTCTGTTTACATATCAGCATTGTGGAATAATGATGTGGAAATATCAAAACATCACTGGACCCCTGTTTTGGTTTTTGTTTAGGACAACTTTTAAAAAAATTAGGTTTTACAGTCAATGTGGCCTCAGCAGATGGTCTGTCTGGGTCTGGCTCCTGGAAGCGAGCTGGAGGGAGAGGAGCGGCACGTTCTGTGTAATGGAAACAGCACATTGCCAGTGCTGCTTGATTTAATGATCTCTCATGAGCCCTGAATAAACTTTAGTGTATGAGAGGACCTGCCACCTCTGCCAAAGGAAATCACAGCATGCTCACAGCCAGTGAACACTGCAGCCACTGCTCATCACAAGCAGCCACAGGCACTCTTTCGCCACACGAGTGCATTGTATGTCCATGGTGTAACTACGCAGCGACTGACGCACAATAGAAAAGTGTGCTAATGAGCTGAGCTAAAGACGACTCAGCACTCCACTGTGAACTGAAGAGGACAAATGGAGACACCAGGGCAGCGCTCAGCTATTCACCTCGCCAAGCCAAAGTGCAGAACACGTTTAAAGGGGCAAATCCACATTTTCACTTTAGGAATTCATGGCCACTCAGGAATTGACCAAAGGAGGAAGGGGATGGTTGGGGAAAAGAGAGAAACAGAAGACGGGAGTGAAAGAGAGAGAAAGTGTGGGAGAGAGAGAAAGAGAGAGAAACAAATAGAGCGAGGGAGAAGTTGTGTGTGTGTGTGTGTGTGTGTGTGTGTGTGTGTGTGTGTGTGTGTGTGTGTGTGTATTAGAGTGGGGAGCTACATGGTAAATGAAAGAAAACAGTTAGAAAATGCGTAAGTCTGCATCTAAAAATGGAGGTGCATGTTTGAGAGTTTTGACTGAGTGGAGCGCCTAAGTGGACAAAAGGAAGCGAGATGGTAGAAAGAGCAGACGGGGAGTAAACTGAGACTACACCCCCCCACCCCCCTGCCCCAAAAGCTCAGAGGTAATTACCAACTTCTCTTTTTTTCTACTCGTCCCCATTCTCACCTCCCTTTCTCCTTCTCCTTCCCTCCCCTCCTCCTCCTCCAGCACATTTCAGCAGCTCTGGCCGACCTGATACTCCTGGAAAACGAACAGAGAGAAATGAGGGCAGGAGAGCTGGAGGATGAGAGAAAAATCACACGCAGTGATTGCTGTAGAATGAATCGCCACACACTAAGAAGCAGAACTCAAGTGCAGGGTCTAGATGGGACTAAAACGTGCCGAAAGGTTAAAAACTCGCCGCAAAGGGGCTCAAACTAATGACGTGAGGTGGAAAAAGCGTGATGAAAGACTGACGGTTTGGGGGAGGCTCCCAGTGCCAGGAAAGGGCTTCTGACTTGGTGTTTTTTGTGCCCGGCAAATTCTTATTGTTTATCCAGACCAGGACCTCCAGACCCTCCAACCCGTGCCTCCAAACCTCCAGGCTGAGTTACACTGACTAGCTTCGGGTTCCCTTTGATCTTGGAGTGTGTGAGGTGATTCAAATTGGCACAGTTTTTGAAGTTTGGGTCGCTGGGAAAGCACCACCTGAACACCTACATCAGAGGCATCTGCCTTCTCTATGAAGTGAAGATAGAGGTGGTGGAGCCTCAGCTGGTTGATGGCATCCTAGGTCTCCAGCATCCACTCAAATGGAAGAAGTCAAACCCGGGAAGCTCTGCACAAGCTGAAGTGAGGTGGGATGTGGCCGGTCTGACACTGCCATCACCATGGGGAGGTTCATGGAGAACCAGCCTGATATAGGCTATAAGTTTGTCTGCCAACTGGCCGTAGTTGACCGCTTAGATGGACGTTGAGTTGTCTTGGGCCTCAAAACCTTGTTGCTGAAACACTAGACAGTGGGTGCTGCTGATGAATGGAAGACGTTCATCAACCTGTCAGAGATATATGAGTACCTCATGTTGCCCTTCTGGTTGATGAATGATGTCATCCATTCATCACCTTTGTGGACCTGGATTAGGCTGTAGGTGCCGCACAGGTCCAGTTTGGAAAACCTAATAAGAAAGGAAGAAAGGGAAGAGAGGCTGGGTGTTTTTTAGTCAAATAGAGTCAGAGGCAGAAGTGTGTTCTGTTTTCTTAAACTCTCTTTGAAAGCGTTGCCTAAACAAACCTCAGTGTGTCTTTGTTTGAAGCAGCCAAGTCTCTGTGGGTCAGCTGAATGTGAATAACAGTCCTGCTTCCAAAGTCGCTCAGCATTGACCTTCCCTTATTACTGAGAAATAGAGAGATACATGCAGAGAGAGACAGAGGGAGACACACATGTGCACAGAGAAAGAGTGAGATACAGAGAGCCAGAAAGACATATACATGCAGAGAAAGAGAGAAAAAGAGAGAAGTTATAGTGACTGTTACCATCTGGTCTACTGAAATGAACTTTGCTCCACAATGCAGAATATGTAATTTGTCTAGGCAGGGGAATATTAAACGAATGGTTCAGCAAAAAAAAAAAAGAAATCACATTTACACAATTTTCCATTATCAGATGCAGTTGATCAGCCATCTGCGTTTTTTTAGTTTAGCCCTGAAGTTATGGTGCAAATGTAGCTAACAAACCACAGAAGCCAAGAGTAACCCAAGCTGTTTCTGTCATCCCCAAAGGATCTTCTAACCTGCTCCAACCAAATCCATGAGGCACAGACTTGTGGATGTGGTTTAGGACACAGTTTGACTTACTGTGAGCTATACAACTAAACAATTTCACTAAAGCTGCTTGTGTTTTCACAAACCAAGTTCTGGTCTTAAAATCAGTTTCCGCAGCTATTCAGTTTGTGTCCTAAACCACAACCACAAACCTGTGTCACGTTATTGAAGAGTTGGATGTGGTTTGAGAAACGATTTGGGAATGTATTTTGGGAAAAAATGGGTGACTACTGACTTCAGTGTTATCAGTGATAGCCTTGTAGCTCCAGTGCTAAACTAAAAAAGTAACCTTTAAACCCCAACCATGTTTTGGGTGAGTAAAAAAAACTGAGTAAATTCAATTTTTCATTTAACCATTCCTTGAAATGAGACCACTGCAGGCTTCTTGCAGGGTTCCGAATTCCAGCCCAGGTCACCCCAACATCTATTTGTTTAGTTATATACAATATTATTTTTTTATTACCTGAGCATTATTTTTTTATTAGCCTCTCCAAATTCTCTTCAGTTGAAATTAATTGGTAACTTTATTGCACAGTCTTATGGATTGACTCAGGAGCACATTTTTCTACATCTTGTACTTGTAGAACTATGTTTTTTCCAAATAAAATATCTTTTTATTTTTTGTTTGTTTACCTGACTCTAGGTCACCTAGACTTGACCTACTGTATCTTCAGCAGGAATGATGCCCTGAAGGTCTAGCGCTGTTTGGAGATTATATTAACACCACTGCACTCTGTTCTACATTTTTGCACATACAACTTCTGTTCTGGATGTTTTGCACACAGCACTCTGCTTCTAGAATACAGCACCTGTCGAATTTACTGTTTTCATCTGGTCTGTAGCTACTGTCAACTGTGCTAAATGCATTGCCCGGTTGTTTAGTTGCTCTTGTGCTTTTTCTTGCACTCTGCACTTGTTTTGTGGTGTTTCTGTTTTTGTGTTGCTCCTGGAGAAACGTTGTTTCGTTTCACTGTGTACTGTGTGTAAGGTTGAAATGACAAACCTACTTGACCTGAATTGGACTGAATCAGGTGTGTTTTTGTACCTGTGTGTGTGTGTGTGTGTGTGTGTGTGTGTGTGTGTGTGTGTGTGTGTGTGTTTGTCCACGTGTTCTTATATTTATTATATCCACTCTGTACATACAGTGCCTGACATCAGTCTTCTCACTTGACCAAGT
Organism: Nannopetersius ansorgii; assembly: GCA_037974605.1. Lineage (NCBI taxonomy): Eukaryota > Metazoa > Chordata > Actinopteri > Characiformes > Alestidae > Nannopetersius > Nannopetersius ansorgii. Next base: position 6,331 of record JBBPDE010233795.1, on the reverse strand, counting down.
TAGTAGTTAAACAGTTGGAATCAGAAATGGCTTATAAGAAAAGCAAAGCCCTCTAGATTATGCTTATTATACCAAAATAAAGTTTAGAATCGTTCATTGAGTTGTATCATTTAATTAGAACAGAAAGGTCAAATTTTGCCTGGACAAAAGTCCCATTGTATACAAAAATAATGTAGAAATTATACATATACTTTATTTAGAATACACAAACATGCTACAATATATATGTAAATATATATCATGTTTACATAGATAACCATCAAGCTGAGAACACACAGTTTGCCACATCTGACCAAAAGAGTCAAATATTGTAAAAGTGCATTGTCTGCTCAGTTTAAGTTTCTTGTGTTGCGTCTTTTTTGTTGAGATCAGTTCTCGTTTAAGTGGTTTCTTTCTTTGTTTTTTAAGCATTTTGACAAGCGGAACGTTTATTTACTGCTCGGTTTTCCGCCCGGAACCTGCCTGAGATCCAGAGAGAAAAATGGCGAACCACCTTCGGTTCTTGGCTCGGACGGTGATGGTCCAGGACGGGAACATCGATTCTGCTTTTAAAGCTCTTAATAGGTAATTTATACAAAAAACTAAATGGCATTTCATGTTGTAGTCATATTAACTCGAGCTGCCTTTTTACTCCTGAACTGTGATCAGGGTATCGGCAGCGTGACCTCCGTGTTTACACATAAAACTCAGTAACCTTAACGAGCAACTATATTGTATAGACAAAAGTATTGGGACGCACCTCTTAATCGTTAAATTCATTGCATTCCAATGATTTCAGCGAAGAGCAATCTTAATGCTTTAGCATACCAAGATAATTTGAAAAACACTGTGCTTCAAACTTTATGGGCATAATTTGGGAAAGAACCTTTTCTATTCCAGCATGACTATGTCCCAGTGCACAGAGCAAGCTCTATAAAGACATGGCAGGAATTGTTCGGTTTGGAAAAACTTGACTAGCATGCATATAGTCCTGACCTCAACCCCGTCTAACACCTTTGGGATGAACTGGAACGGAGATTGCGAGCCAGACCTTCTCGTCCAACAGTGTCTGACCTCATTAATGCTCTACAGAATGAATGGGCACATATTCCCACAGAAAACAGAATCGTATGGAAAACCTTCCAAGAAGAGTGGAAGCTGTTTTAGCTGAAAACGTGTACCAGCTCCATATTAAACACCGTATTAAATGTCTTTAAAGGCAATGCCATTAAAGTCACTGTTGGTGTAATGGTCAGACGTCCCATTACTTTTAGCCATATAGTATATAATGGTCTTTAGTGACTGAATTATATGTTAATGATTACTAATGTAACAGCACTTCTTTTCGATTGGCTGGCAGGCCACTTTATCAGTAAAACATCATTACAAATGATGTACAGACAAATAATGTCATCATATAAAAATGTCATAAATAATGTCATTTTAATTTGTGCCTGTTAATGCCAAGAAAACATATCCTCTGATTGCAGGAAAGCATTAATTTGTCTCCTGTACCTGAGTAGAAGTGGTTGCATAAAAATGTGTCCTACTTGTTGCCTAAAGAGGGGGCTGTTCAGCCGTATGAGCACATGCTTTACCCTCAAGTCTGCCTTTCTGTCAGGGGAGCCAAGACTGTCAGGTTATACATTTATTGACATGTATAGTTTTCAAGTTCAGGTAAAAAGTGAAAGTGTGAACATGCTGGGAAAAAATTTAGTCTCGGATTCAAGAGGGACCAATAATGTCATGAGTTTACGTTGATGCCTCATTTTTGCCTGAAAACAGTGACTTTGTTTCGAAATTTCTTCCAAGATTTGAGAAAATGTAAAATGCTCTGTCTTGTCATGCTCCAGGGTGTTGTCGACGGATGGAATCATCGAGACTGTGAAGCGCAGGCGCTATTATGAGAAGCCGTGCAGACGCAGACAGAGGGAGAACTACGAAAACTGCAAGAGAATCTACCACACCGAAATGGCCCGTAAGATCTCCTTCATATCCAGGCAAAACAGGCCGGACCCATGGCTTGGCTGTTAGTGAACATGGAGGATGGCAACAGAGAACTGTTTTCACATGAACAGTCCTCGTACCGTTGGGATGATACACGCTACGTCTCTAATAAAAGGACACTTTTGGACTGGAAGGAGACCACCCTCAAGGTGGTGTCTTAGTTCTCTGGATTTCCACTTTAGTTGAGAATTACAGCAACTTTATGATTGTTTTGTTCCTGTTGTGCGGATCCTATCCGATCTATTTCTATCCATTCTTTTGATTATGCCACCATTAAATGTCTCTGTATTCTTATCTTAAAATCAGTGGGTTTTTTGTTTACCTGGTATGCATTTTAGTATCACCATGAAGATAGATATTTCACAATAAAGTTGGTGGCCTAGTGGGTGCGCCTGCAATCAGATGGTTGTAGGTTTGAATCCCAACACTGCTAGTGCCTTCACTAAGGTTCCCTTGAGCAAGGTAAGGTCCCCACACACTGTTCCCTGGTTCCCCCTCATTGGTGGCAGCCCCTCTGCTTTACTTGGTGAATGGGTTAAATGCAGAGAAAGATTTTCACATTGTTCACACTGTGTGCTGTGCGGTATGTCGTGACTATTGGGGCCACGTTTTCATAGTAATTTTTACAGTTTGGGATGTCATAATACAGAACTAAGAACACATAATGTATTTGGCATTTAGTCATAATATTAGAACCACTTACCATTTACTGTGTACACCTCCTTTGTGCCACCAAAACAGACATAAGTCATGGCATGACCCCCATAAGACTTCTGAAGGTGTGCTGTAGTGTCTCGCTCCAAGATGTTATCTGCAGGTCCGGTGAGTACTGTAAACAGCGAGGTGGCGATTTAATGGATCAGACTAGTTTGTCCAGCACATCCTGCAGATACTTGATTGCACAGAGCACCACACAGCCTCTGCTAGCTTGTCCTCTTGGGCAGCTGGTGGTGTAATGGTTAGGGCGTTTGTCCTGCGATCAGGTAGGTAACCTAGGCCGTAGGTTCGAATCCCAAGACTGATGAGCTCCTCTGAGGTACCCTTGAGCAAGGTACCGTCCCCACACACTGCTCCCTGTGTGCTGTGTTCCTGGCTCCCTACTGCTTCACTTGGTGAATGGGTTAAATACAGAGGAGGAATTTTGTGCTGTTTACACTGTGTGTGTTGTATGACAGAATGGTGACTTTCAAAGTGCATCCTGGTGCCATTTATCCCCCATGTAATGATGCACGCACCCCGGTCGGCCACATGCAGTTTCTCCATGGTCCAGTTCTGACACTCACATGCCTGTTGTGGGCACTTTTGGCGGTGGACACAGTCTTATTCTAGTTGAGTCACAGTGTTCTCGTTTGCAAATATGTAATGATTTTTTTTGGTGCTGAATGGTTGTAAATGCATTGTGATTTTTACAAATGACTAGAAAGCCCCAGCACCTATGATTCAGAAGATTTATGAGTGTGTTTATCAGAGTTAGCTGAAAGTGTTTAGTTGTTGCTGACCAAACTATTGGTTTGGTTTTATAGCGAGTAAGCTTGTATTTTTATGCGTTTGCAGATGCTGCCTGTTGGCCACTAGGGGGCTTGCAGCAAAAGGAACATTTTCCCGCGGGTTTGTTTTGTCGTTTTGTAGTCAAGGTCATTTCTGTGGTGTTATATACAGCTTACACCTGTATGGGCGTCAGAGCCTGATGGATATAACATTTTGTAGAGGATGGTGATGTTAAGATTTCAATAACCAACATCATCTAATGTTCCTTTCTATTGATACTCTAACAGGTTTAATTGAGCAGTGCTTTGACCTCAGGTGAGGGTTCATGTTCAGGCGTGGTTCTAGGAGTTTACATAAATGCAGGGCAGTGGGTCATGCTCTCAGGTCAGCTGGAGGAACACCCACCATGCCCATTGGAGCCCATTGGGATAATCTAGGGTAGTGCATCAGCCTCAGTCTGTCCCATCAGTGATGGACATACTGGGGGTTCTAATATACCTTCAGATTCAGTGATTCTGACACAATGAACACTTCCTCAGATCGACACCAGGTCATCCACAGTAAGGGCACCTCTGACTAGTATTTGTCAGTCAAGCGTGTACAGAGAAGTCACAGTCGATGACCTGGTGTGTGCGATTTACTCGAGTTTGCTTGAGGCAGGCTTTTATGAATTACCACTGCTGACTAAACAGTGATCTGTACTGAGCAAGTAGTTTAATGTCATACTGGCTTTATTCAGCATCATTTCAGAGGAAAAAAGCCACTTAATTAGTACAACAATTAGAGACTGTAGACTCTATCTCTGCTGTTTATCCTGTAAGAGTTAGAACGCAATGTTTTTAAGCATAGTTTATTGGAGTGGTGGTAGGTCTTGTTTTTGTTTTATTACATGATTTATACACCATATATAACTTGTTGGTCCACCATTACGTTTTTTTTTTTCTGATAGTTCATCAGATGCTGCACAGTTTGTGCTGGTCATCCTTTAGTCCTTTATCATTGGTCAGTTTCTGGCCACAGGCCACTGTTGGCTTTAACAACAGGTCTGTAAGTGTTGTTCGTTGCCTGGTGGGGCCTCCGTGGAACAGATTGGTTTATCCAGCCCATACCACGGATGCTGGATTGGATTTAGATATGGAGGACAAGTTATTCACCTTGAACTCTTTGTCACATTTCTTAATCCGTTCCTGAGCCTCACCATGCTAAAAGAGACCACATGCTATTAGAGAAGTGTCGCCATGAACAGGTGTACTTGGTCAACAACAGTGTTTAGGTAGATGATACATTGTACATCTACATGAATGCCAGGACCCAACTTTTTGCAGCAAAACAATTAACAGAGCATCAAACAGAGTCTGCTGGCCTGCCTTCTTCCAGTAGTACATTCTAGCATCAACTCTTGCTCTGGTAAGTGATGCGCTGTTGAGACGTTGTAAAAGAAAACAAGAATCGCAGGGCAAAGTCACTCTCTTCTGTTACTCAATGGTGTAGTTCAGATGCCCACATACCCATTTCAGGTGCTTTCAGCAGTGGGCAGGAGTCAGCATGGGCCCTCTGACTGGTCTGCAAGTACAGCCCCACCCCCCAGAACAATGTTAATTTGTTCTGGCACCTTTCAATCAAAGCCTGCTTTGTGCTTCAGTAGCTCTACTGTGGGATCTGACCAGACAGCCTTACCTTCGCTCCTCATGCACATCAATGATTCATGGATTCCAGTGAAGGGCACTATACTGGTTGTCCTTCCTTCTGGTAGGTACTAATACACAAGACCTGGTGTTTTGGAGATGCTCTGATCCAGCTGTCCAAAGGTGGGAAATAACAAATTACACCTACTTTTACTTTTTAAAGTATTTTTTTTAATCTTGACTTTTACTTAAGTATGTTTTGTTTGAGGTATTGCACTTTGCTACATTTTATATGGCATCTGTAAAAAAAAAAAAAAAAGAAAATCACCCTTGAACCTATTGCAGTGAATTAGGGGCAATGAACCCCATATTTAAGGGACCACTTCGACTTCAAGTGCAAGAAAAGCAGCAACTTTATGATGTATTGTAAACTACAGAATCTGCAATTTGTGTGATGGTCTGCACTAACATAACACTCACTATGCTGCCCTTCCAGCGCCTGGTGTATGAGATCGCTCAGGATTTCAAGACCAACCACCGCTTCCAGAGCTCCGGCGTCATGACCCTGCAGGAAGCCAGCGAGGCGAGACTTGGTGAGTTTGTTCTAGGAGCTGGCCCGCCTAAGGTCCCAAACGTGGAACGCCCTCCATGAACATCTGAGGATAACGCAAGGATTATAAACTCCTAATTTAGTTGATCTATTCTTTTATTTTTATTTCTGGATAACTTCTGTAAAGTGACCTTGAGAGTTGTGAAAGATGCTTATAAATAAAATGTATTTTTATTATTATTTATTTTAGGTGTTATTTTGTGTTACTTTAATGTTCCTTTAATTTGTTTATTTTGTTTGAGTTTTTCTATTTTTTTTATGTCTTGGTGCTCTTACTGGACCACCATATAAAATATAGTGGCCCCTTTATAGTCACGTGTGAACAATGTGAATTTTTTTTCTCTACATTTAACCCTTCTTAGCGAAGTGAAAGTGAAACAGTAGGCTGCCACCACAGAGGGATGCCCGAGGAGCAGTGTGAAGGGACCTCAGTGGTGCCACTAGTTGTGGTATTTGAACCCACAGCCTTCTGACCAACAGCTGCCTAGTGGTTACTTTAGGTACTTTAGGTGGAGGTAGCTCAGTGGGTAGGATACTTGTCTCCTGACCAAGTGGTCATGGGTTCAAATCCTACCTTCAGCACCACCACTGGGTCCCTGAGCAAGACCCTTAACCCCAAGTT
>JBBPDE010233768.1:0-12507 GCA_037974605.1 Nannopetersius ansorgii | reverse complement strand
ACAACTGTGGCTTTGAATAAAATCAATGGGCTTGCATGGGAAGTGTTGCATTTGGCTAATGAAACAGAGAAAGCAATAGCTTTGTTGAGTACGGAAATGGCTTCAATAAGGGAAGCTGTTCTTCAAAATAGACTAGCTTTAGATCTGCTGCTAGCTAAGGAAGGGGGTGTATGCAAAGTATTGAACACTTCATGTTGTTTTCACATTCCAGACTTTAGTGATAACATCGCAGGTGTCATTAAGCACATGAAGAACACATTCTCTCCTCCACCACAAGCACCAAAGACTATCCTTGACACCATAATGAGTTGGTTTTCAGGTTATGATTGGATTTTTCATTCAGCTTTGACTATGGGTATAGTTGGTATAATGTTCATGTGTTGTGGGCCTATTGTGATTGCGTGCATTCGCCGCCTAGTAGCAATGGCTGCAGGGGCAATTGCCTCACAGAGCCATATGTTTGTGCAGGTGCAGCTAACGACAATGAGGGCAGCAAACATGGACTTATACCAACTAAGCTCGGATGAGGAGAGTGAGTTGTATTAAAAACATGCATATGTATTTATGAAGTCTACACTGAAAGGGTAATGAGGGTGAAGATGGATGTACACATATGGTTGTTTTGGAGTACACATTTTATTTGTTCCTAAACATTATCTGGTTTTCTTTTCTTTTTTCCTTTTTAAAAGAGTACAAAATCAAGAACAGGGAGGAATAATGTTGGGGAATCTACATGTATTTCCTTTATTTTCTATTATATTTTCTTTTATTTGTCTCTTATTTTCTACATTCATTCATTTAATCATTTATTTCCTTTTCAGCAAATCATAGAGAAACATATGGGTCAGTGAACATGTGTTAGAATGCTTTCCTAGGAGCCAAAAGGGTTCTCGAGCATTTATTACTCTGGGAGAACTGGGGGTGAGCCGTTCCCGGAGGAAGCCTGTTTGCTGTGATCAAGGCCCTAAAACCTACAGGAGGCCGAGGTGAGGCTCCGGGGTGTTTGCACAGACACCCAGGACACTCATCCTGTGTCAAGCTGACCCGGGGAGATAGAAAGACGCCATGTCGTTATCTCACCATTTGGAGGCCAGGGACCTGGAGAAGGGGGGGCTACGGGCAGCAACAGGAATCAGTTAAAATGAGAGGCTCATCTCCAGTGCTTCAGAGAGAAAGTAGAGAGCTCAGAACCCAGAATATCTCTGTGGTTTCTTGATACTTCCCGCTGTCTTTCTCCATTTGCAAATGCTAATAAAAAACCTTGTTACTTTGAGCGAAGAACAGTTGTTTGTCTTGAGTGATTCTCGAAACCGCCCGAACACACGATTGTTATTTTGTCCTCAAGAGTAGACATATCTCAGACAATCAGCAGTCTGTAACATTGTGCTGTGTCTTAGAGTACATTCTCGCAGCGCATCCACAGAATCAGCACTCTCAATCTAAAACACAAAAGAAGAGGGACACATACACTCATGTTAACTGTATACACATCCTTGGGTAAATTCCCTAGTTCAATGAAGTCAAAGTCAAAAGTATTGCAAGAACTAATGCATAAACCTTGCCTTACTATAACCTTTTCTATGGAACTATGGAATTATGGAATAAAAAAAAACATTGCCATAGAACATGCTTGCTTTAATTCAGTCCGAAATGAGGTACAACCGAATTTTTGCCCAAACAAAACGTATTTAATGAAACACAAATAACATTGCTCCCTATGAGCAGTCCGCTGTCCAAGGAGAGCTTAGGGACAGTCTGCAAAATGCAAAATGAAAACGGATAATGTCAATTACTTCACTTCCAAAGAGTGAAGAGCCACCAAAATCACCAAAGGCTTTTAGAATGTTATCAAGGTCATATTACACCCCTTAGTTTGTTGAAATGTACCTTAGCCTATTTTTAAATATTTTGTATTAGGAATAACATTCAATAACTTTACTCCTATCAACTGTACTACCACCAAAATCACTGCACACTTCTACAGTCTCATTATAGTCAAACTACACCATTTACTTTTGTGAAAAATTATTATTAAATAAAATGTAGTAACTTTAAAATGTAGTTCCACCAAAATCATTTTACATATCTAGGGTGTCATCATGATCATACTACAGCACAAATGTGACTATTTTTAATGATTTTGTATTGCCGATAAAAGTGCTGTAGTATGACCATGAAGATTCCCTAGATATGTAGAATGATTTTGGTGGAACTACATTTTATAGTAAAAGTTATTGAATTTTATTGCCAATAAACAATAATTAAAAATAGACTAGGTCACATTTCCCCAAAATAAGTGGTGCAGTCCTACCATAAGATTACAAATGTATATAGTAATTTTTGTAGCACTACAATTGATAGGAGCAAAGTTATTGCATTTTATTTAATTTTCACAAAACTAAATGGTCCCTAAGCTCACCTCGGACAGCGGACAGCTCCTAGGGAGCAATGTTTCTTTAAATACTTATTGTTTGGGAAAAAATCCGGTTGTAGCTCATAGTCTACCTTACCACTGTTGAATAGATTCGTATATTGAGTTGTAAGAGCATTTTATTTAAGATTTATTGAGCCAACACATTAAACACGCGCGAGATGTCAGTGAACATGCTCTGCACTCTTCTTCTTTTCCTGTCAGTCCCGGATGTCGGACTGAATTTCAGACTGAAATAAACCAAGCATTTTTTTATTTAACTGGAAAAAATTCAATATTTTTTTAATTTAAATTCTTTTGTCAGTAATTTACTTACATATTTTTCCTACCTGTTGTAAAGCTTTCACAATTTCTTCTTCTGTTACTATACTAACTGATCCTTTGAATGAAGACTGGCCAACAAGGTAATGTACCACATCTTCAGGATCTTCAGGAAATGAGGACCTGGACCTCCATGCACAACTGATACAGCAATCATCTTTCCTGCGAAGTAGTACTCATTCTCCCTGAGAGCTGTGAATGGAATTCATTTATATTTTACATTTTAAGGTTTGAATCACAATCATTTCAAGATTAAACCACAGTCTCAATATACTTATTCTTACAGCTTCACACAAATTTACCAGCTGCTGGAAAATTAAACATATGCTCCATGATTCAATAAAATTTAGGTTTATGATGCCTTCACGTGTTATGCTAATTATGGTATATACCAGAAACCAACTTGAAAACTGCACATGAACACCCCCTCACATTGTAATTTCCACTGGGTAATTGGGAGAAATTTTTGATCCAAACAGGATACCTGGTTCAGAGATTCGGTTCTGGATATATCTCACAACACTTCACTCTTCTTCCTTTAACCCTTTATTAACCAAGCGCTTGGGAGAACAGCTTCTGTCCCAAACCAAAGCTGATCTGGAGGCGGTCTCCAGATCTTACATTATATACACACAGTCAAAGTAACACAAGCTTATCATCACATTTCCAGAACACTGGTGACCTTGTGCACTTCCAGCTGCCAGGAAACGGCTGCTAAGATAAGAAATCGCTGAACCCTGCAAAAAGGTGAAACCCTTGTCCCTTATCTCTAAACCAGACCCCCAGATGCCCCCTCCCTCTTTCACCCTTTCCTGTGGTATTTACAACACAAAAATGCAGTGTTCTGGACATGCTACACTGATTAACCTGTTTAAATGCATATATTTTCCACAATTCCCCCTTTTGATCTCTGTCTCTTCAGAGATCACCCATTGCCAGGGTACCCTCCAGGTCGTCCCCCAAATCCTCATTAGCCAACAAGGGCATGATTTATTTTTCCGAGCCTGGGGGACCCTCCACAGTATGGGTGATCAGCCGAACTGCCAGAGATCTAATGCATAGAATACAGCAACACCCTCTTTTGATATGTTAATGTGATTCCCCTGTATTTATTAATGCAATATTCACCATCACCTCTGGTTAGTGGAAGCAAACACAGTATGATGAATAAGTACATTCTGCCCATATATGCAAACATGTGCGCTGGCCCTGCAAGAAAAAGAGTAGTCATAAAACTTTATACGAACATGCACGCTGTCCCTGGAGAAAAAAATATTAATCATAAACTTTCTTATAGCTGGTTGCGTCTCCTCGCCTCCTTTCCCGCTTCTTCTTTCTTCGGTCTGGTGGAGTAGACTATCCCCAGACCACACAAACCTGGGGAGTATTCTGCACTGCCTCCTCTTCGTCCTCGTTCACCGCCTTGCTTTCCCTCAGATTGACCCGAATCGACTGCAAGCTACGCTCTGGCGGCTCTGCAGCCGCACACTGGGACCAGTGATACCAGGTATTGCCTTTCCCTCGAACCCGGACCGCATATAAGGTCCGGGTCCCACCTTGACTCCGACCACTTGTGTCTAAACACCTTCAGTAGCACCCACTGTACATCTGGTGGCGGTGGTTCAGCTCTCTCTGGACAACAATCAGGCACCTGAGGAACGAGACTGGAGAAATGGGATCTCAACACATTAGCTTGTTTAATATCACTTAATTCAATTGGACTCTTGAGCTCAGTAAGATAACTTTGGGGCCCCGGAAAATGCCTCATAAGGAGTCAACCCTGTGGTTTTGCAAATTGAGTTCCGAATCGTCATCAGAGCGATGGGGAGGGCATCGACCCAATTCATTTTGGTTTGTGCACAAATTTTTTGCCAATTTCAGTGTTAGGTTCGGATTCATCCGTTCCACTTTGCCTTGTGATGCTGGATGATGCACCGTACCAAACTTATGTTTGATACCCAGCATTTCCTCCACTTTCTGCTGATCTTTGTTTTTAAAATGTGTTCCATTGTCTGATCTTACCTTTTCAGGAAACCCATGCCACGGAATGTAATGATTCACCAGACACTTCACTACTGCCCTACTGTCATCTCGCTTCGTGGGCCAGGCCTCAGGCCACCCTGTCAGCGAGTCCACACAAAACAATAGGTACCTGTACCCGTTTACTCTAGATATCATGTCTGTCGGTCTCCCATCCTGTCCCCTCCATAAATCCCCATAAACGCTGGCTCCTCTTTCTTTCCACATCGTCTTTTCCCGAATGCTTACCCTACTTTCACCCATTTCCCCCTGTTCCTCTGTCATTATGACCTGACACATTGCTCCCTCATAACCTGCTGCACTCTTGGCCTCCCTGTCTGCAGCTGCATTGCCCTGTGCGATATTAGACCCAGAAGCGTTGTGCCCTCGGCACTTAATTATTGCCACTGTGTGTGGGAGTTGTAAAGCCACATCTAACTCTTGCATTTCTGACTCATGCCTAATAGGTTGGTTTTCTGCTGTTAGGAAACCCCAAACCCGGAGCTACCTGGAAGCATGAACCAGGAGGCAGACCAGAAATCCATGCTAGATAAGTTTTATTGAAAGAAAGCAGGAGCAAAACAAAAAGGCATGTGGGCCAAAACAGTAACTAGGATTGCAAACAGTGCAACAGGAATCAGACGTGCTCTAAAACGATGGACACATGAGGGAGGGTTAACAGAAACAGACCTTAAATATACAGACATCAAGGGAAATACACACAGCTGGGAATCAGGAACACGTAAACAGAAAACAGCTGACTAACAGAACACGTGATATATGAACAGAAAACCACATGACAAGAACACGTGACAACAACAAAACCCAGAAACACATATCAAAATAAGAGCCCCCCAAGAACACAGAACAACCACATCAGAAACATGAACAAACTGAACAGGAACAACCACCAATACATGAACAGAACAACGAAGAACAAACAGAACCAGGGAAAACCAACTGAAATGCAGTGGCTATAACCCACCACTGGCCAGACCGTGACAATATCCTGCCTGCAGTTCCCCCATTTCATTTCTGTGACAGCACCCATCTGTAAAATACACTTCTCCATGGTCAAGTGGTTCTGATTGCAAATCCGGTCTCACTTTTTCTTCTGCTTCAATTTTCCGCACGCATTCATGGGGTTCGCCTACCCCCATGTGTTCTGCCATGTTGACGCCCTCATGTGTAAACGTCAAATTTGGAGCTCCCAAAATTCTGGACAGCTGATGTTGTCGCAATGGAGTCATTGTGAACGCCTGTGAGTTTATGTATGCTACAACACTGTGGTTGGTTAGTACCACCAGTGGGTGGCTTTGTACTATATGTGCTGTTTTTATGATTGCTTTAGCTACACCTGCTGCGTGTCATGTGCATATATGAAGGTGTTTTTCCATATTGTCCAGTGGTATACTCAGATACATTAACACGACCCTACTTCCCCCTTTTTTACGAAACAAAACTGCGTTAACCACCTCATGTTTCAGAAACATCCAAGAAAAAGGGAGCAGTGTAATCGGGCACAGCCAAATCCGCTGCTCGTGCCAGCGTCTGCTAAATGTCAATAAATGCTTGTTCTGCTTCGACTGTCCAGGCCAGCCAGCCAGATAGATTACGCATGCTGCACGACGTGACCAACACACGCAAAGGTTTGGTTTGACCATTAAAATTTGGAACATATTTCCTACTGTAGCCGGTGAGGCCCAAAAATGATAGCATGTCCTTAACAGTGACCGGTTTCGGATGGGATAAAATGTCCGTGCGCTGTTTTGCCAGCAAGCCTGTGCCCCGAGCTGACACAATCCTGCCCAGAAACTGAACCTCAGTTTGGACGAGTTGCAGTTTTTCCTTACTAACTTTAAACCCATGACTCGCCAGCGTGCGCAGCACTGCCATAGTGGCCATAAAGCACTGGTCTGCTGTGGGTGCAACGAGCAATAGGTCATCAACGTACTGGATCAAAGTACACCCGTCCGGCAGCGCGCAGTTTTGTGACACATTTTTTAGAATCTGTTTAAAAATGCCTAGAGACAGGGCGAACCCTTGTGTCAGGCATGTGTAACGCCATTGTTGACCCCTATAAGTAAATGAAAACACATCACGACAAAGTTCAGTCAGTGGTAAACAGAAAAACGCGTTTGCCAGATCAATACACGTAAACCATTTTTGTGCTGGGGAGAGGCTCATCAGAGCTGTGTATGGATTAGGGACAGGCACAGTATTCGTCGAAACCAAATCATTAATTGCGCGCAAGTCATATGCCATGCAATATTTCCCCGTGCCGTGTTTCTCAACAGGTAATATAGGTGTGTTCCATGCCAACTCGGACAGCTCTAACACACCTGCTTGTACTAATCCTGTAATTGTGTCAGCTATGCCTGCCTCAGCCTCGGGTTTATTACAGTATTGTGGACACCAAACTGGGGTCTGACTTGACTTAAGGTCAAACGACACTGGCTCACAATTAATCAGTCCCACATCATTTGGCCCCCCTGCCCACAAAGTGTCGGGCAGTAAGGTCAAACCTGCAGTTGTATCCGGGTGGTCCATTTTTTTCTCTACCGTGAACACGAGATACCTCTACTTTTTCCAGCAGAACCTCATCCAAACTGTTCCACTCGATTCTGTACATGTTAGTACTCACAGAATAATTCACGCCTTTTAATTCAGTCCAATCCAATCATTCGCGCGCACTGCAGCCCATACCATAGGTCCGAGATCTTTTGCTTGGTGACCTGAGTGAAGGGCGAGAGAAATATGTGGTACGGATTCGTCCTGCATACGGTACCAACGCAAATGTTGTTTAATTAGATTGACCCCCGCGGCTACTCCTTGTGGGCCGACGTAAATAAAATCACTTTCAACTGTCCACTGTTTGCCTGCCAAATCATATTTAAACATTTCTGAGTAACACTCGTCAGCCGTCCGGTCATAAAACAAAGTAACATGTAACAGGTCTATCACGGGTACGTACGCATCTAGGGACATGATCCATGGTTTCCCCCTTTCAGGTACTCACCCCAAACCCCATCATCACCCACAACCCGGCCCCAATACACATCAGCTGTAATCTCGGCCAGATCTGTGAGCAGCCACTGGCCTCCGCCTCCTATCCCCTCCTGGCATGTCACAGATGTTCCGTCGGGTAATTTCACAATCAGTCCATCCGGAGAACACAGGATGGTAGCCCCCAGTCTGATCAACAATTCGCGGCCCAGCAGATTGACAGGCACCTGGGGAGACACTAGAAAAATGTGTTTGACTTTCTGCCAACCCAGCACAACAGTCATTGGTTTTGATTTAGGCAGATCGAACGGAACCCCTGAGAGACCCACAACATTCACAGCCTGTTTAGATAAAGACCCCTTTTCAGGCAAAGTTCTGATGGTCTGTAGGGGTGGTGGTGGCGCAGTGGGTAGGATAATTGAATCTAAACCAAGAGGTCATGGGTTCGAATCCCACCCCCAGCACACCACCAATGGGTTCCTGAGCAAGACCCTTAACCCCAAGTTGCTCCAGGGAGACTGTCCCCTGTAATTAGGGATTGGAAGTCGCGTCTGATAAATGCCATAAATGTAAATGTAAATGATGGATGTAAATGTAAATGATGTAAATGTATAGATGTAAATGATGTAAATGGATAAATGTAAATGTAAAGGAGCAAGACCCTTAACCCTAAGTTGCTCCAGGGAAACTGTCCCCTGTAATTAGGGATTGGAAGTCGCTTTGGATAAAAGCGTCTGATAAATGCCGTGAATGTAAATGTAAATGATGGTGGAGTATGTAGCCCCTGTATCCACCAGAAATGGCAGCTCACATCCTTCCACTCGTATGGACAGCAGTGGCTCTGCTCTAGCCCTGCTCTCCGGGTCGCTCAGTGGGATGTGTCATGTGGAGTAGGAACCATCATCAGATGGTCCTACCCACACTGGGTACTGTCCAGTTGCAAGCTCAGGATTTGGATCTCCTCCACCCCTGGGGCCGCCGCTACCCCCGCGGGCTCCTCCTCTGTAGCCGGTGGGTGGGTGGGTGTGGCGGTGGTGTCCCTTGCTGCTGATATGGGCAGAATCTAGCTATGTGTCCAGGCTGATTACAGTTCCAACAGAAACCTAGAGGGCCCCCAGGTGGTCCCCAATTAGACCATTGGCCCCGTCCGCATCCCCCGCGATGTGCCCCACGATAACCAGCGATGCGATTATACCCTCCCCACTGATCATAATCAGGATCCAAGATCAGGATAATATGGTTCAACCGGATTATTAGGTGGCGGCTGTGCGGGCGGCTGTGATGGAACAGATGTCTGTTGCTGTTGAGGTTGAACGATTAACTGTTCATCAGCCTGCCCATCACTTTTCTTAAGTTTTTTGGCTTCAGCTTGTTTGCGCGCCTGACTCAATTGTAATTTAACCAACTGTGTCTGTGATCCGCCTTGCCTTATTCCTCTGTTGCAACCTTCTCTTTTTCCCTTTGGAGGTGGTGCACTAGATGCCTTTCCCACCTTTCACAGTCCGCACTAGGTAGATTGGGGTCTTCTTCCATTTTTTCTTTAATGTATTTTGGAACCATCCAACACAGCTTTGCGAAACCACTCCCTCTGCGAGCCCCCTTTACCGGGATGTTGGCCCATTATTTTACACCATTCTTCCTTGGCTTGTTCAGTAAACTGACGCGGGGATGTAGTAGGCTGACATTCCAATTTTGGCACCTTATTTGCATTTATAGTTGGGTAACGGCGGCGAACGGCATTGTATAAGCTCTGGCAAACCGTGCGTAAAGGTATAACATCCACATCTAATACTGTTAAAGCTTCCTCCTCTATTTCTCGGAGGCCTGGATACAGCATACAGCGGCTCGCTACAGCCCTGAAGTCCCCAAGTGCCAGGGTAGTTCCCTGTGTCAAGGACTCCAGCTTTCGCAGCCAAGCCGAGCCCCCCTCTGCTACTGGTGGCAAAGATCACACAGTACAGTCACATCACCTAGATTGTACGGGGCATATTTAACACATCCACGTCCGGTCGGGACCAGAGGCAAAATGTTGTGAGTGGATGTGTGTGCTGTGTTCCCCTGCGTTCGTGAACGCAGGTTGTACGAATGTGGGCCAGCGCGAGGGCCAATAAGACCTGTCCGGCTCATTTCAGCGTCTAGCGCCGCAATCCCATCATCTAATCTATGATTAAATTTCGCAGATGCTTCAGCCCTTTGTTGTGTCAGCTGTTCCAGATCTTGCTGAACGGGTCGCGACGGGCCAAGCACTGACGTGTCTGTGTCTGTGTCTGGAGCCAGAGTCCTCACCAGTGTGCCAGAAACTTTAACAGAGACTAATTCACCCGACTGGGGCGGGGAATGACTTACGGCTGATGGTATGTCGGGCAATTTAAAAGGTTGTGTATTTAATGTATTCATATCTTTACGTTTAGTGTCAAAAGGCACAGGCAGGCTGGACACGGTTTCTGGTTCGGAAAATACAGACTGTTGATATTCACCGTCGGATATTACTGACGAACCCAGCGCACTTGGATATGCGTTCTGTGGAGACGGAATCGGTGGATATAAACGCGGTCTATCTGTTCCTTCCACTAGTTCTGAAGACCATTCAACCACGCCCTGCTGAACCTCCAGTACGGGGAACTGAGAAATATACGGTGGTGGTTTGGGAGGCTGTGAACTCAAATTTGCCTTTTCATGTTTTGATGGTTTGTTCTTATTAACCATTAAATGTGTAACGCCTTGCGCCTTTACTCCCCAATCACGATACATCGCAGCTTTTAATATACGTTTCTTTTTCTTTAATTTAACCAAACACTCAGTCTCCTGCCCTAACTTTCATTTCTCTCTAAATAATGCCAAAATTTCATCTGAACAACCTACTACACCTTCTTTTGCACAATTAGGATTATGTGTTGTAGGATTACAAATTTAGGAAACTGTTTAAAATATACAGATATTATGTTCACTTTGCGTTTTAGACATCAGACAGATAATTAGATCAAGCTCAAGGTGTCGGCAAGTTCCTGTTCTTTGTTCTTTCTCACGTCTCCCCTGTCTGTGGGTAGGTGTGAAGATTGAATTAGGACTGAGGTGCAAGCCCAAGGTATTGGCAAGTTCCTGTCCTTTGTTCTGCTCCGTCTGCCCAGTCTGTGGGTAGGTGTGAAGAGGTGCAGTCTGCCGGGACCTGAATACTTCATTTGCATGCTTTGTTTGGCTGCCCCTAAAAGGTATATAAGCCAGATGTATCTCTGTTCTAGTTAGACAACTTTTTGAAGACTGCAGCTGCAAAGCAGTGAGGATCTGAATAAAGATACACTTCTGCTTTAAAGATATCCAAAAACGTCTCCTGGTCTCTAAGGAACAAATTCACAACAGTGTGGACGACAGGGTCTTTATCAAAACCACCCTCTAGTCGTCCAAAGTTTTCCACGGACCCTTAATGGGACCCCAATCATCATCACACAATTCACGATCAAAATCGTCTTCCATGTTAAACTAACACACAATGAACACAAAAAAATACAACAAACCCCTTAAACTAAATTGTCGGTTCCTGCATGGCCATGGCTCAGGGTGACTCTCCTCCCAAGGGCGTGAATCCCCCAGGCCTCCAGTCGAGCCGGTCAGTTACCCGCGTCCGAGTAAAAGAGGGACGGGACGGTCCCTCGTCCTAAAACCTATCTTTCCCTATACTCGTGCAGGACGTCCTTCTGTCCTTATTTTCCCCCTAACCTATACTTCACTTTTTCACTCCCAATTTGTCGGACAGAAGAATACACGAAACTAAACGGTGAACAACTTTTGGGATTTCAATATGCAGAATTTGATTTAACAGGTTTCTGCTTACCTTTTAATAGCCGGCTGGCGTTCACCGTGGTCCCGAAATAATCTCTGACTTAGCTGAAACGACCAGAACTACCGAATCCCGGGTTCCCCGGCACCAAAACTGTTGGCCTCCAACCCCTCTAGCCAAACAGGATATCTGGTTTAGAGATTAAGTTCTGGATATATCACACACCACTTCACTCTTCTTCTTTTAACCCTTTATTAACCAAGCGCTTGGGAGAACAGCTTCTGTCCCAAACCAGAGCTGATCTGGAGGCGGTCTCCAGATCTTACATTATATACACACAGTCAGAGTAACACAAGCTTATCACATTTCCAG
The DNA here is from genome assembly GCA_037974605.1 of Nannopetersius ansorgii. Taxonomy (NCBI): domain Eukaryota; kingdom Metazoa; phylum Chordata; class Actinopteri; order Characiformes; family Alestidae; genus Nannopetersius; species Nannopetersius ansorgii. The sequence goes on along the minus strand of JBBPDE010233768.1, from coordinate 583 downwards.
AACACTGGTGACCTTGTGCACTTCTAGCTGCCAGGAAATGGCTGTTAAGATAAAAAGTCGCTGAATCCTGCAAAAAAGGTTAAACCATTGTCCCTTATCTCTAAACCAGACCCCCAGATTCACCCTCCCTCTGTCACCCTTTCCTGTTTACAACACAAAAATGCACAGAATGGTCTGGTCATGCTACATTCATTAATCTGTTTAAATGCATATATTTTCCACACCAGCCTTGCCATTTTCTCTGGATCCCTGTGGCGCTGACATAACACGATTTCTCCGCCCTCACCAGGGAATCTAAGGTAATGCGTTGATCACCAAGTTTCTTCACAAAGGCCTTCATTTCGCCGTCCAGCAGCTTCCCTTGGCTCAGTGTCTGCGACTGTGGGAAGACGTCACTCTGGATCAGCTTTCTTTCGACAATAAGTGCAAGAAAAGCATCTTTTAGTTTCAGGTACCACCCAACAGCTCTCTTTCACTCGTCCCATCTTGAAAAGTATTCAAGTAATCTGCATGTGTGACTGTCTGTGTCTGGACTATAGCACTGTATACAGCTGTGCTCTTTTTCACCTCAGGGTCATCCTGA
>JBBPDE010233759.1:0-12509 GCA_037974605.1 Nannopetersius ansorgii | reverse complement strand
ACACACACACACACACACACACACACACACACACACACACACACACACACACACACACACACACACACAGAGAGAGTTAAAATGAACATCTCTGTGTGTGTGTGTAGAAATCAGTTCATATGGGTTTTATTTGTTACACGATTACTATATTGAAAGATGGCAATTGATTCTGTAATTTTAATGGCATTTTTCGTTCATTTAGTCGTAGCGTCCATTGCAATGGACATGAAAAAAAATAGATAAAAATATGAGTTGGCAACTAAAACAAATTATGACTCTATTTCTTTATTGGAGGAAAGTAAATATCAGCTGGATAAAAAAAATTTTCAACAAGCAGAAAAAAATCGGGTCTGAAGCGGTTAAGCTCCATTGGAAACACATTGGGTGAGAGAGTCAGTGAGGAGCTCTTTTCAGAAAATGCTGAATGTAGGATGATAATAACTGTGGTTTTGTGAGAAATATGTTTAGATTAGGGTTTAGTGCAATTAAAGTTTATTTTTTAATATAAGATTAAGCTAACTTACCAGAAAGTATTTTTAATCATGGGTGCCAATAATTAGAGGGGCTTACTGTAGAAGTTTCAAGCTTATGAAGAAAATCGTATTAATTTTTTATACCATATATCGGGTCATATATATATGTATATTTTGTGCTGTCACAAAAACCAATGTATTGACATCTATTCCTGACATCAGCATACTAGCTCCACCCATTCATGCAATTTTATCCTAAGGTGCCATTTGAATGTGGCTTGACATATCGCAGCCAATCAGAGCAGAGGTTACACATCACACAGTAACAGCCTGTTGTAATTGTAAGGAATGAAATGAGTTTGGGAACATCTAAAAACAAAGACAGATTTTGGCATATAAAACTATACAAAGCCAGCCAAGGGGATGATAAAATAAATAACAAAAATAACAAAAACAGAGATTATTGGCCATTTAAACACCTCAGCAAACTCTGTAATGAAAGCTGAACTTCCAGTGAAGAGATGGAAAAGGGGCTGCAAACATTATCAGCCTGACACTCAGGGAAGTTGAGAATAAACCACAACATCCGCTGGCCCCTCACTTCTCATCATCACTCAAACACTCTCTAATTAAGACCAAGAGTGTGTAGGCTTTCCAGGGCTGAACATACCCTTTAGTCTACTAGGGCCTGACCAATATAAACAATTTGTGGGCAACGATACTGATTCAGGTAGTAATCATTTAAAAAAAAATCAACAAATTAATAATGTCAAATTATTTCAGAGATTCACTTGTTAAATGCTTCTCACATCAGTAGGCATGTTTCCCCCAAAGGTTTTCTTTTCGTGTTTATGTAATGGTGTTTTTTGGGGGAAATAAGTTCACATTATAAAATTGTTCATGATGGCAACAGGGGGGTCAGGCTTAGAATATTTAATTAAAAGCTCCTGGTCCCGGTCTTGTCTGTGGTTACAGTTGATTTGTATTTGGTTTACTCCGACTTTCTTTTGTGTCTGCTAAATTGTAATTACGTGTCTTTCATACCGGCATTAACATCAACCAATCTTGAGCTACATATATATGAGCTGCATATATATTGATGCTAAAAAATGGCAAAAAAACATCTGGTTTAACTGATGTGTGTTGAAAACACAATGACCCAAATCAATCAAAACTTTTCAATTAAGTTGCTTAATTATTTTTTTTGGGTGAATTCACATCTGGGGGCACCATGTGGAGAATAGTGCACATGTCTATACACTATAGTACTGGTTCTCAGCTGTATAAATAGTTCCCAAGTCCCATTACTATTCGAAAAACATTTTCTTTAATAAATATGAATGTTCTGTTTGGACGATTCTAAGCTTTGAGACAGGTCTTCCTTAAAGAAAAAGGAACATTCAGCAGACAGTTGCTACACACCATGTGGTAGATAATGGGTAACACACACAGGAAATGCTATTCAGAGCAATGCAAAAACTCATCTCCATGTTAAACTGCACAAAAAAGCAACATTAAAAAACCCCAAAAACAGGCAGATCTACAAGAAGACATGAGCAGAACTGGTCAGACTCCTTCAGTTCAGGGTTTAATCTACTTTTTCACAAATCAGATAATTTGTTCGCATGGACCATGTCTGCATATTCATCCTGCACCTGCTCTAGAGGATATAAGTGGCCGAAATGAAGATATTTAGGTTCTATTACTGACCTTCAGCTGTGATTTGGACACCTTTCCACTCTTTTCCACGTCCAGTGCAGTGAAGGCATACCAGATAGACTTTAGCAGCTCAGAGCGTAAGTCCATGACTGCAGAGGCATTACTCAGTATTCTTCCCCTTCTCTTTTTTTTCTTCTTTATTCTCTCTGTCTGACTCTTCATCTCAAAACTACCCACACCCTGTACTAAATGTGTGCAGAAGAGTATGGAAGTGGCGGCCTCTACTGCTGAAGCACACTACATCTGGAAAAAAAATATCTGAAAATCATGACTAAATCTGAACTGAATCATGGGTGCATTCGAACATCGGTGAAACTACATTTGTTTGAATTACAATCAAAATTTTAAGCATGAATCGCTTCAGAAATACATAATTATTTCACTTGCATCAGCAATCACACTTTTTCTTAAGTTTTACTAGTATTCTTATTGGTGAATATTGAGGATGCTTCTCCACAGGCTGAGAGACCTGTTTTATATGAAGAGAGAGAAAAGGGTCGAGTGACCTATGATTCTAAACGCTAGAGATAGAGAGAGGTCTTTGACATGTCACCTCCCTGGACAGACTTGGCAGCCAGACAGCAACTGCATTGCGCACACGGCTGAGTGTGGGTGTGTTTAACGTACCACTGCTAAAACACTGTCAGCTACATAAGGACACTCTTATTTGGAGCTTCTCTTTGTTTGCCAAACATTTCTAAAACTGGCATTGTTTAAAAAGTCAAATTATTATTTCTGATTGAAATGGCAGGAGTGAGAGTATGTGTGTGAGCATGAGGGAGAGTGTGTGTGTTACTGGGACAGACTTGTGATTGTAAAGATTTGTACACCCTTTTGTTTTACTTTTTCAACAAATCCTATGTAAATAGTAATGTGTGTGTAAGCTGTGTGTAGGTTTTCCAAAAGCTTTATTACGACTTTTATAGTAAAAGGAGAAATTTTAGGAATGGATTTTCAGATTTTTGGTTTTGCCTCAGCAAACCATTCCAGTTACCAGAGCAACCACACAATCACTTTTTGCATATTCATACGGAAATGCATCGTTTATCTTTTTGTAGCTGTGTCTCTTTTCTTCCTAGGTTTTTTTTTTTTTTTTAATATGGACATGCTTCCGACATCAAAAGTCAGTTAATATCCCCTGCATGTGTATTGATAATTTAAAATTTAGATTTTGTGATCAAGACAGCTTTGTAATTTATGGGGAGAGAGAGAATGGTTGACTCACCTTCAAAATATGTCAGAGAGGCAGCCCGTGATGCCACGGATGTAGCAAAGGTTTATACTTTTTAATACCTGATCATTTTTGTTCTTATACGACACTATCTGTTTTTAGTGTGAGACTGAGACAGGTTTTAACAAGGGTATTAACTGACACTATATATGTATGTCAGTTTTTGATGTATTTAGCTTCAACACTTCATGTTCATCAGAATGAAATGTGTTAGACAAAACAAACAGTTATTCCAAACTACTCTTAAAAGCTCATATTGAAACTCAATAGCTTAGAACAAATGATGGATAACAATCAGGAGTTGGTTCAATCCCATACTCATTACTGCCACATTAAAACTTTGTCTGTTTATTGTATTGTTTCAGTCATTCCTTGCACTTCCTTGCTCAATGATGCTAACTGCTTCCTGTGCAATAATCATACTTATTATGCAAAATAAATCATTCTGTAAAGTTTACAGTGTCCACACTATACTGTAGCATACACTACCACTCCAGTTTGTTTGTCTATTGTCTACTGTCTCTGTCGCAACTTGCACCCTGTGCTCTCATCACACTATATACCACAATGTGGAATCGAACCAGCGCTCTTCTGATTCTCGTCATTCCTGTGGCTGGTGCTTTACCATGGAACCTGTGGAAGGTGTTAACCCACTGTTTAGTTAAACCACAACATGCAGACACATGTTTTTTTGTTTTTAAATAACTGATCTTAGCTTTCGTGTCTAGAAGTCTGGTAATGAATCTTCTGTGTTTTGCTCTGTTAGAGCCTGTCAGAGCTAGCCATGCTAAAGTACAGCCTCCAGATAGTGGGCTTAGTAGAGCTAAGACATCTAAAGTAAACAATGACCAAAGTCTATATATTTAACCATATGAAAACAAATTATATAACATTAAAAAAAAAACAACAACAACAAAAACACACACTATAGGTACATAATGGACATAAATATTTCAGTATTAGGATATTTGTCAGGGTGTGACATTAACCATTTGTCTAACTTGCCCAATTGGGCAAATGGACTTAAATTGTTTCCAACTGTTTTTATTTAACAAAATAAACACCTCATTCTTATAATAAAACCTGCTAAATGTATCATGTTACTTTCTAGCAAGTAGAATAGGTAAGCAAATACACTGTAGCTGAATTGAGGGTCACCAAAAACACCAAACTGTAATATTGTTCCACCGACATACAAAAACCTCATTACTGAATTGTTTGTGTTCAATACTAAACTTCTAAATGTAAATGTCTCTAAATGTACTTTTTAGATGCCTTTTTAAAAATGCATTAAGGTAAAAAAAAAAAAAAAAAAAAAAAAAAAAAAACCATTTAAAAATTGGTACGTACCAATTCCTTAAATGTTGGTGCTCAGTAGAGCACTAGACCAAAAAAATAGTTAACCCCTGTATGTATGTATGTATATACACAAAAAATATTTAAAAGAAAAAAAAAAATAGGTTGTGCCATAACATTTTTGGGCAGTTTTCTGCAAAAGAGAGAGTAAATCTTGACAAGAACCATGTCGGCCCATTCAGAGTGTTTAAGAACTGCACAACTAGGTTGTTTATTTCAAGATAACTGATACAGGATAAATGTTATACATTCTTTTCAAAACACTGATATGTCATTTTCTGTCTTTAATATGTAAAAATTACACCAAAACAAAAAAAGCAAAGGATTTGGCGAAGTCATCAATATGATACATGATTTCAGATGTGAAAAAAAAGTGAGTCTGTGCACAGGCGCCACTGACAATCCTTTGTACAGTTCCAGGATAAGGATTAAAAAATAAAAAGAATAAACCGAAGTGAAGACAAAAAGGCTGCCAGCGAACACCAGACCGACAACATAATTCTTTCATTCAGTATTCATCATTCAGGACCAGAGAAGTGCAGATACAGATGCATATCACTGTCGTAAGAAAACTTCATATTTCTGAAATGCTAACTTCAAAGAATACAAAATAAAATGAACATGAACTGTTAAATTCAATGAAGTTTTATACCTACTGAACCATTTTTATCTTTCCATTCACTATGAAAAACACAATCTAAAGGACAGCTGACAATGCAATAAAAGAAAAAAAAATATATCTAAACAAAAACAAAACAGAAGTCTGAAGTTCATTCGACAGTGACAATATGCAAACGTATTCGAGATTCTCTTGAGGAAAAACCCCACTGTTGATAAAGACACGTCGAAACCATTTCTCTCAGCACTTCTGTGCACACACACATACACACACACACAAACACACAAGGCCTTCTGGCTTCATTTGCTAAAAACTACAATGGACTTTTCCTCTTTTTATTTTAGGCTTTTTTGTTTCATTCACATTTCACTTGATTGCATGGTTCCTTCCCCAAGCAGTCTTTGTTCTGTCTTTCAGCGTCCGTGTGTGTGTGTGCTCATCACACCATTCAGTGTCCACCCAGAGACAGAGAGACAGAGAGAGAGAGAGAGAGAGAGAGAGAGAGAGAGAGAGAGAAAGAGAGAGAGAGCGAGAGAGAGAGAGAGGAGAGAGAGGGAGAGAGAGAGAGGAGAGAGACAGATGAAGTGTGTTACGGTGAGGCTGGGGCTTTGCTGCTGCTGTAGTGCACCTGGTACCTGTTGACAGGTTGGCCTTTGACCTGTGTGGGTGTGCAGATGGTTTTGCAGGGCAGCAGGTCATCGTGGTTATCTCCCAGCAGCCATGCTTGCACAGCACGGGCAGCCGAAGCTGAAATGTTCTCGCTCTGCCATGAGCTGTGCCACTGTGCAAAGCGCTCGTGCTGCAGCCGTGCTACACGCTGCTGAGACTGAACACATGCACACACACACAAAAATGAAAACGTTAACGCTTTTATACTATACCACAAACACAAAAAATATATATACAGAGCACGAATGTAGTTACTATTGACTTAAAGCAGACAGAAAAGGCAAGTTTACAGTTTTTCCCCCTTACCCAAAGTATGTTCCATAGCTAAAAACAGGAGTACCCATACTGAATGTTCGATAGTGATAGTGATTTATACACACATACACCCACTATTATATACATACACAGTATATAAACACAGACATATAATACATGCATATGTGTGCACACTTTTTTAATAAACAATTAATTGCATTGTTATTCGCAAAATTAAATAATTAATTTAAAAGAACTGTATTGCACACTTATTGCATTTTTGTTCATATAGCAGTACTTTAAAAATAATATTTGGTTCGTAAATGCTTTAAACAAATAAGGAGCTTTTTAACAGCAATGTTCCCTTTAAACAGTTACATAGCTGCGGTTCAAATGTTTCTATAAATCTCAACTTAAACATTAACGCAATCAAATCAATTATATAACCAAAGAAAAACATGTTACCCTGAGACACCAAAGGATTGGGGTCAGAACCATTATAGCAACTGTAAAGGGGGACCAACTCCATATGAAAGATTATGTATCTGAATGCAGTGTCATTGAAGTGTCTGTAAGGCGTCCCATTACTTTTTGTCCACGCAGCACTCTAGGTCTCGTCTGGTTTTCAGGATTAGTCTCTGAATATATAGGTTTATTTGTTATTCATTGCCCTTTTTAGCTTTAATTCTTGATCTGCATGAGTGTTCTTCTTTCACGTGTTGTATGTTGCACCTGTGGTCCAGGGGGACGAGATTTCATCTCACTGCGTACTTAAAGAATATGGCTGGATGACAATATAGCTCTACTTGACTTGAGAAGTTACTCCACTTGGCTTGTGCGATGACTGAAGCAGCGGTTCACACCATGCTTACAGGTGCATATTACCTTTCATTACTTGTTAGTTAAGGACTACATGGTCAAACTAGTTTGGTTGCGCCTAGCGGAAGAATAGACAATAACGCGGGGAGTGAGTGAGGGGGTTTTTATGATATTACAATTGTGTTAGAATCAGTAAGTGACTTAGGCTGCTTTCGACTAACACCAAAATTTGGGTTACATCACTTTCGAAGGAACGAATCTGTGTCATAACTCGAGGACACCCCCTCTCATCATTATTACACTTTAAAAACTATATATAGTATATATAAAAAGCTATACATATAAATACTAACTAAATCATTCCAGATTACTTACAATTATTAATGTCAGATTATAAATACTACAAGCTCTGAAGATTCATTCGGGATTAAAATCACTCCAGAGTTATTACTAAAAAAGCACACAAAGTGCAGATTTATCCTTGAATCACATAAATTGTTGGTAAATGCTTAAATTACAGAACCTCCCCAGGTAAAACAAAACCAGTTGCAATATGTGTAGCTCAATGATGTTACAGTGATTTCAGAAGTGAAAGTTAGTTTTGCAGAGTTTGCAGTACCTTTCGGGCCTTCAGTAATGCCCCTCGACGATACATGTAATCCTCCGAGTTCATGACAAACACCATCTTGTGCGTGTTGAGCTTGAAGCGGCAGTCAAGGCTCCCAGCGTTTTCCACCCCAAGCTGCCCTCTCCACTCCCTTCGACATCGCAGTGCCTCCACCTGCTTCAGCTGCCAGCGCCGGAAATGCCTCAAGTTCCTACACAGAACCCACAGCATTACACCCACTGAGAGGTGACGTGAACAGCATCGATTATCTCGTCACAACGGTCACTTGTCAAACATTAAGTTATTTTACATAACGAGTGAATGGACAGGCTGGGTCTGAATATCTCCAGAATCTGCAACAATAATGACCCAAAGAAGTTCACCGGTGACAGTGTCATGGGTGCCCAAGATTCACTGATGCCTGTACAGAGCAAAAAACAATTTGGTCCAACCTCACAAAAGAACTACTGTATCACACTAGTTGCTGGGTATCATAGAAAGGTATCAAATCACACAGTGCAATGCACTTTGCTATGTATTGAGCTACATAGCCACAGCCCATGCACAGTGATTGCCCTGTTTCTGCAGTGAAACGTAATTTCCTGTGGTATATTACATTGTTAGAATGACTTTGTTCATCAAACAAACATGGCAGAGCATTTCAGAGTATTGTAAAGTGATTTTCAGTGTTGCTGGTAATCATTGCTGCACTACACTAAACATAAATACAATTACACATCCACACTGTCAGAGATGTGCCCCCATATTTTTTACGGTTTGTGTACCATTGGTTAAGTTTTACCTGGGCAAGAATACAGGCTTGAAGTAGTATCCATCTGCCTGTGAACATGTGGATGATTCTGCCCCAACAAACTGCTCCATGTAATTAGAGAGACACTGCAAGCACACAGAGACAGAAATATATTCAAACTTACAGAGAGGGTCATTTAAAAGAACTGCTACATACTTGTCCTTCCGAAAACTTTGACTGCTGATTTTGTAAGAATAAACAGGGTGGAGAAATCCAAGTACAAGAAAAGTGAAACTTAACTAACTAAACTTAATTTGGGCAAGAACAAAATCTTGTACTGGGACCTACAAAGAGACATGAAAAAAACTTGATAAAAAAAAATAAAAAATTTAATTGTTAAGCTAACAACTTTATTAGCATTACTAAGTGACAGTCCATGGATACCATTTGTAGCATTAAAAAAAAAATCATTCGTAAATGCTACTGCTACAATCTTGCTGCTCTTTAAAATCATCTGGACAAAACTGAACAAAGCACTGGAAACCTGTCAAAGTTTTTCTTATGTTCATTTAAAACACAGAGTGGGAGCAAATAAAAAGTTTCAGTCACGTCTGCTTTTTAAAACTTAGGCATGAATGGGTGGTTTAAACCAACTCCCCAAAAACCACACAGATCATTTATTTATTTGGTCAAGTAGGTCTGTGGGTCTCCTGTAGTGTGAGAGCTCAAGTGCTGGCTCGATTTCTGTCTATGCATGAGCACACAGACATTACCTGTACATCCAGCGGGTCATCAGCCTGGGCCTCTTCTGTGTCCAACAGTTCAATGGTCAGGGTGACCTGGCCTTTGTTTTGGATGAACATGACCTGCAATAACAAATACATTAGGTAATGAGTAACAACACACAACATTGAAGGAAATAGAATTGTGTTATGTGAGAGAGTTTGTCTATCGTTTCATTTAAAGCAGTTTGTCTCATCAATGGGGCCAATCAGGCATAACAGTGACTTCACAAGTCAATGTTGTGTCATAACATTGTGCATATCGCCTTTCAAAGTATATATATACACAGTGGTACCTTGACTTACAAGTGTCCCAACTTACAAGTTTTTCAATATATGAGCCGTTTCTCGTGGATTTTTTTGTTTTGAGACATTTGTGCTTGCGGTTATTTTGCAAAAGTTTGTTTATCCATCCATGTGTGAAGGACAGTGCTGGGAAAAAAGCAGTTGATGTGCACTGAATGAAAGAAATAAATTAGGAAAACATGACCAAGGTGAGCGTGTAGTCGACTTGGCGAATCAAAACATTTTCTAAACAGCGAACATCTATCCATGAAAATATGGAGAAGCTGCTGATTGTGTGGTTGACAGAGAAGCAGTTCACAGGAGATCCCATAACAAAGGAGATCATCTGTGAGAAGGCTCTTTTGCTGCTGCAGACCCTGGCACTTTGGCGAACAAAGAATCGGGCGAGCCATTTAAAGCCGGTCGGGGCTGGTTCGAGAAGTTCAAAAAGAGGACCGGCAAATGCTGTACATTAAATTTAATAAAACCAGTTTATTGCAGCACATTCTATTGTGTTGTGTTTTTAAACGATGACTTATTTATAAGCATATTTTTCTTATTTAAAACCAAAAAATGCGATGTGTTTTGGAAATCTGGAACCTGTAGGCAGACCTCATTGCTGCACGCACGCACGCACGCACGCACGCACACACGCACACACGCACACACGCACACACGCACACACACACCTGAGTGGAGTAACAAAAGCTGCTGTAGTTACAGTTCAGTGGAGGACAACAAACAACCTTGTCTGACACATCTCATTTCACGATGCACCCAATAGAGTTGCAGACATCTCTGGCAGCTTCTGGGACAAATGTGCATGCATCTACAATCAGACGAAAATTAAATAACCATGACATTCATGGGAGGGCTGCTAGAAGGGAGCCTCTGCTCTCAAAATAAGAACAAAGCTGCCCGTTCAACATTGCCTGAGAGCACTTGGACAAACCAGAGGCCTTCTGGAAGTCTATTCTCTGGACAGACGAGTCCAAAATGGAATTATTTGGTCACAATCAAAACCGACACGTTTGGAGGGAAGTCAACACGGCATATGAAGAAAAGAACCTCCTCCCAACAGTGAATTATGGTGGTGGAAATGTGAAGGTCTGGGGCTGCTTTTCTGCTTCTGGACCAGGACAACTCCATATTATTCAAGGAACCATGAATTCTTCGGCATATCAACAAATTCTTGACCAGAATCTCCTGCCATCAGTCAGGGAGTTGAAGCTGGGATAAAAATGGATTATTAAGACAATGACCCGAAGCATTCCAGCAAAACTATAAAGGAGAAAGAGAAAGGATTTGCACTCTGGATTGGCCCAGTCAAAGTCCTTATATTAATCCAATTGAAATGTGGCATGACCTGAAGAAGTTTGTACATGCCAGATGTCCCTCCTCCCTCTCTTAACTGGCTGAGTTCTGCAAGAAGGAGTGGGTAAAAATCCCCATAAGCTGAGATGAGAGACTGGTAAGTGGTTACAGAAGACGTGTAGTTGAAGTAATGGCCGCAAAAGGAGGAACCACAAGCTACTAATACACATACTTTAGCACATGTAAAATTTTCAGTTTGTGTGAAATAAACCACCTTTGTTGAATTAAAAAATAAAAATATCTTTGTGTGTGTCCATTATTTGGAAGGTGCGCTTTACAAATTGGAATTTGGGTGTATGTGTAATAAGGATATTTTAATGTGTTTTTTCTTTTATATATATACACAATGTATATGTGTGATATATATATATATATATATATACACACATACACACAATTAAATATTGGCACTAACTAACTGTGGTTAGTGCCAATGAAGAGTTATTCAAGGGAGGACAACTGATGAACTGGTCAAAACATAGAAAGTAAAGGCTAACCTGCCTGTTCCAATCCCACAGAAAGGTTATTATAGTCTTACCTGGGGAAGACATGTTACCCCAAAGCACTATTGGAATAAGGCAAGCCAGTATAGTGTGATGCCCTGGGCAATGATCTGCTGAGAAACCCTGGCATTTCTGATATTGATGTGGATGTTATATTGACACCTATCACCTACTCAAACATTGTTGCAGTCCAAGAAAACACCTTCATGACAATGGTATTCCTTAATGGCAGTGGTCTCTGGGGCAGCTGGTATCCTAGTTGTTAGCATGGTTGCCCTGCGATCAGAAAGTTGAGGGGTCGTATCCCAGGGTTGCTAGTGGCACCTCAGAAGTACACTGAGCAAGGTACCGTCCCCACACACTGCTCTGTGTTCCTGGCTGACCGCTGCTGCTACTTGGTGGATGGGTTCAAATCCAGAGGAAGAATTTCATGCTGTTCACACTGTGTTCTGTGGTGTGTTCACATATGGCAGAATGGTCACTTTCACTCTTTTAGTAGGACAGTGCACCCTGACAAACTAAAAAAAAAAATATTCAGGAATGGTTTAGGAACATGAAATGGAGTTGAAATTTCCCAGATCTTAATCTGATAAAGCATCTGTGGGGTGTGCTGAAAGATATAGTCTGCTGGGGATAACACTGAACATCTTCAGTCTGCATCTTGACAAGGAGCTATTTTGGTGAAAGGGTGACCTACACAATATTTTAGACAGCTGTTTTTGGCCTTTTATGGCTGATGTGTGTACATGCATTAGAGCGAAAATCTGTTAGTGAAACAGATCTACAGTACAAATCAGTATGTGTTTACCTTAAAACAGTTTTCCTCAGCCATCACCCTCTCTGCCTTCCACTGGTAGCTGGTCTCCCAAGCTGCTCTCACACACTGCGAAGAGAGATTCCCACCAGCCGCTCCCCGCTTTCTCTCGGCTGTGTACAACTCAGCCACCTGTAGACAGACCTCATCGCTCACCAGGTGCTGTAGCTGCACTCCCCCACCACACACACACACACACACACACACACACACACACACACACACACACACACACACACACACACACACACA
>JBBPDE010233732.1:2500-12511 GCA_037974605.1 Nannopetersius ansorgii | reverse complement strand
TTTTGTTTTTATCTCACAGCTTTTAAAAGTGTGACAGATTTGGGGGGAAAAAACAAATAAACAAAGCCTTCTTTGTAAAATTGATGACTGAGTGTGTCCATTATATATTATACATCGGGTTGATATAGAATTGCGATTAATCACGATTGATTTTTTTCAGATTTGCGATTAACTAGTTAATTTTAATTAATCGCTTTACAGCCCTACTTTATATACGTACAGTATGTATTATGTGAAAGCTTCATGTCAGTGGCTTTTCCAGGATTCAGAACATTTTCTAGGAATTTTAGAACACTGTGCATTCTATATATGTAGCCTCTCTGAAATAGCATTAAATAACCCCTAAATAACCTCTTTCTTTCTTTATGCAAACATCTTAATGCTCTCTATGGAATAAAATATCCTCCTGGCAAAAAATAGTCACACTTAAGCATGCCCTTTCACCAGCTTTGCATTTTGCATGTCCCAGAAGACCATGTTCACGCATTCCTGGATGATGGCTGCAGGTTTCCTTTGTGTGACTGCTTGAAAGCAATTGATGAAACACTGGGATACTTAGACACGCCAAGCTTGTTTTGGCATCCATAATAACACACCGATCCAATCTTAATAGCTCCATATAAAACTGTGTGGTGATCTTTAAATGATGGCTGGACCAACAGAAATGACGCAAAATTACTTGGACTCGAAACTTTGAAACCCTTGTAATAAACAGGAAACAGCAGCAGATGTTTTACAATAGCACTGAAGGCTGTTCACTCTCCCTTCTTATTCCTCATGACAGTCCCTACATTCTCAGGGACTCTTCTGCTCTCCCTTGGGTTGAGTTGTCCCGAGAGCATTAGCCAAAGTCCTTGCAGGGAAAGGGGGCTTTTGTTCCCAAAGGACAGAACGCACTTGCCATCAGACTTCCTTTTGAACGTCTCCTTGTTTCTGTGGCAGTAAAGAATGCAGAGTTTGGCCTATGGCCTATTTACTAGTGCATCATTTTGGGAGCGCTCCACATTGTAGCGGTCCAAATGCTCAGTTGGGAATATTCAGGGCACCCTCTTAATCTCGGCACAGTTTGTTACCAGTGTGCGTGTGAGCAAACCTGCGTATCATTTTTGTATGAAGTTGTTTACGTCTGTTTCCTATAATAGTGAACCATATAGGTGCTCCTACATTATGCACTGGAAGAAACAGAAAGACAATATCATTTCCCTAAAATTGGGTTCCAAATTAGTGATGGGTGGTTTAATTGATTCACCAAACAGGATTTTTTTCACTCAAAGCTCAATTTGGCTGAATTTTTTTTGCTCTTAGAGGCTGGGGTGAGGTGGGAGTGGAGTGGCCCTGTTTAGTAGCATACAGCTAATTAGCTAGCGCCGCATGACAGAGAAAATTGAAGCACGTAAAGGCACAAAACTACATGAAGCAACAGTGTTTACGATGCAAAAGTAAACTAAAGCAGCTGTTAATAGGCTCAGTTTATCAGTTTAGAGTAACTGCACTATATTTCCCCCCTAATAAAGTGGGCTGACTTATAGCCAACATGCTAACAGGCCAATAATATTCAGAGACGGTTCAAATGTGTAATTTAGGTGAAACTCCAACATGCAAAGTGAAAATCTTACCCGATTGCCTGTTTGAAGCCTCAGATATCTATGTTTAAGCCATAGTTTCATAATATATGGATTAGCTTTACATATGCTAATGAAAGGACTAATATAAAGCTAATATCCTGTGAATTGTTTAATGTTTGCAAGATTCTCTTTACAGCCTGAGTGCCTCAGTAAGGTCTCTGACTTTTTTCCGACTCGGCTCTAGGCTCTAGTACGGATTTCTGGGGGTTGCACGCACACAGCAGCAGAGATGTTATGATATTCGTCTGTGAAAGATTGTTATTTTAATATTATTGGGAGTTTATTCAGGCAATAACACAGATGCAAATGCTGCAAAGGTGACACAGAGTTGTTTAATTCAGCCAGTCGTTTAAATGTTTAAAAAATTCACGGTTTAAATGATTCCTGGGGAAAAAAACAATGATTTAAATCCGACATCATGGTTCTATATATTGCTTATATTTATCCAGTGTAACGAATAGGGATTAGCGACCACCTGTAACAGTGTTTTATATAGTGTTCCTGATTATCCAGTGTAAAGAAGACTGGTCCAGTCTGGTGCCATCCTATAATCAGGAATTGCTAAAGTAGTACCTTCAAGTTTCAAGTTTTATTGTCATATACAGATAATAATGTAACATCATCACTGTAATGAAATTCTTAGGCTCGTGTTCCCCCAACTTTACATAAAAATATATAGAAGATAAAAAATAAAATAAAATAGAAATAAAAAAATATAAAAAGTAAACATTTGACAGTTGAATATATATATATATATATATTTATCTTAGGCATACTCTGCCCTTCTTAACCATGTTGAACATGTCCTGGCCTGTCTAACCACAGAACATAAGACAAGACTGTCTGTCCTTTTTGATCCATCTTTGTCAGTGAATTATAATTAAATGTAGCTGAAGAAAACTGAAAGTTTGCGTTGGGTGTGTGATGCATGAATCCAATTCAGTGAATTATTCTGCATTTTATTCTGGTTAACATTACAGTGCCATTCCGAATTGCTTGGCCTGAGGTTGTAGCTGATGTTGTATGACTAATAATCTGTGCTAAATGTAGTAGTGCACTAACTTTAGATATCCACAGATACTTTTATCACACCTGCTGTCTTATAACCGTAGAAGAAAGTAAATGATGGGCTTAAAAGTAAAAGCGGTGTCTTCACATTTCTGCACATCATATTTTATCCAATTGGAGATTGGGATTTTTAACCTGGTCTTTTCCGGAAAGTGGCACTTTGTGTTAAATTCCTGATAACAGATATTTTTGAATTTGTCAGTTTAACAGCCTTTGACTTTTGGGTGCACAAATTTGAGCTAGAAATGACAGAAAATGTGATGGAAGTTAAATGAGAGGCTCTCGTTAAGACCAAAATCGGACAATAGCCTAATTGCATGAGCAAACTAAAGAAAAAAAAAAAATGCAACAATATCTAGATATGGTGTGTGCATTGCAAAAAAACCCCAAAAAACAGCTGAAATAATGACATTAAGATATTAAATCTCTAGATATTTTGGCTTATTTTCTGCTTACATTATCAATATACGGCTGCATATGTTATCAATATACTTTCTTTAGTTTCCTCTGGTTGTTTACATTTTTTTTGCGATGAAGAAATTGGAACTAACCATTATAATTTATGATTTATATATTATCACCCTGCTTTCAAGCGTGATCCGTATACGTGAAACTCCCAGCCACACATGCAAGGCCTTTCCATTTGTTTCCCAGGCTCCTTGGATCCTTTCATTAACAGCAGCACTATCACACTTTTCTGTGTCCTCTTTCTCTCTCCTGCCCACAGAGTGAATATTAAACAAGCCCGAGCGGCGGAAAGGGAAACGGCGAAATTCTCGGAGTATCCTTGGAGATCTGTCCATGTTCGATTCAATGTATTGCACTATAATGAGTGCAGATGAATGGGCCAGAAAAGATCATTTGTGTCCCTTTGTGCCTTTCATGGGATTGTAGCTGGTGGCCTGGTGGACGGAGAGCGAGTTCCTAAAGTGCTTTCATTGCCGTGTGGGAGAGGAGTGTAGATTCAGACAGTAATGTGCCTCCGCTCTCTCGCTGAGTAATGTTTGTCTTTGTCCGTGTGTG
The DNA here is from genome assembly GCA_037974605.1 of Nannopetersius ansorgii. Lineage (NCBI taxonomy): Eukaryota > Metazoa > Chordata > Actinopteri > Characiformes > Alestidae > Nannopetersius > Nannopetersius ansorgii. Next base: position 8,795 of record JBBPDE010233732.1, on the reverse strand, counting down.
TGGAAGTGTACAGTAATCACTAATGAAAGAGGGTTAGTGACAGAAACATTTGGTCCCTGTAAAGTTAGGATGAAGTGTTTTTTTGCTGCCTGATTTACGGATCTCCATGTACTCCTTCCCAGCCTTCTCCCACAAAACGATTCTACTTCAAAGGGTGGAATCTGCCCAGCCGCATGCCATTTACTCACACCCCATCCAGGAAAGCGCGTCTAACCTCAGCAACCCTACCGGCACTAAAAATACTGTCGGAGACCTATTCACTAGACCTAAATTAAGTCCTGGACCAGGCGCAGCTTGAGACTGCTGTTTCCTGACACTGACACTTTACTCTAGGATCCTGATCTCAGGCACACGTGTGGCTCAAGCTTTCACTGCTGATTCTGCACTCGGACTGGGTTTCGCTTCGTTCTGTGCTGGCCTGCCGTGTCAGGGGTTAACCCTGGTGTCTCTGGTTTGCCCTTTGTGACCAGCGTGACTCCTGTGGCCTCATGCCTGTGCTGTTGTGGCCTGGTTGAGTCAAGGCACCTCAGTGTTACACAATCTGTGTGAAAACTCCCTGCTGTGATACCCGATTCCCCGGTGTGTGTATGTGGTTGCCCATACATGGTTTAGGACTTGTTAGACCTGTTGATCTCTTATTGAAAACGATCTGCTTTCAAAAATGAAAACGGCCTTAGATCTGACACACTTGAGGTCGGGAATCATCCCACATTTAGAGATCCATAGAAAAATCCACATTTCCTCGCTTTTTATTAGATTAGATTAGATAGACTTTATTAATCCCACAGTGGGGAAATTCTTTAGAAACAGCAGCAGTAGTGAGAAAGACAGTTTAGCAGGATCCGTCGGATCAAAAATAACGATATAAGAACAAAGAAAGATCAATATAAAACAATAAACAATTTCTCGCTGTATAAATATAAGTAAAGATGTGGGTAAACAACATATACACAGTGCAGGTTAAGTGGATGAACAGGGAAGAGGATAATCAGAAGAACTGCACACGGTCAAAAATACTGCACAACAGCAGAACAAGCAGTATACACAAACATATGTATGTGTATGTGTATGTAAGTGGATAATCTGAAAAATTGCACATTGAAACAGTACAGGACACGGCACGCAATATGAGGACATATACAATAAATGAATTAAATATATTAAAACAGGTACATTTTCTTCCCTTTTCTCTCTAGTTCTTCTCTTTCTCCTCTAATTCCTCTCATTTGCACCACTTTCTAAATGTAAAGACAGTATTAACTTGTAATTCTTGCACTGCTTTGCTACATTCTCCTCCGGATTCAGGACTGAAGGAGGAAACTTCACATGCTGGACAAGTCTGGACTGACTGAGGCCTTGCAGCTTTTCTCAAAGTGTACTCCTCATCGAAGTCTGGCAGAGATCTGAGAGAAGAGTATGGGCCCGCCCTGAAGGTCAGAGGGCGTGTCAGGTGAGGAAGGAACAGACCATCTGGTTTCTAACCCTGTCATCTACTACAAAAGAGGAGTCTCTCCTTCACTCCGGTCTCCACACACACCTGAGAAAGGCTGGATATCCACTAAACATCAGGAGACTCCAGTGTCAATCAGGAGTCAGCGTTTCTTATTCTGCAGGTCCTGCTGTCAGAAGCGGGGGGCGGGTAGAGCAGAGAAACTCTCTGAACATCAAAAATACATTTATTGGGGGAAACTTTTTCATTTCAAATGAGTGCAAAATTATTTCTCTGCATTTAACCCATTTAACCCTTATAACCTATTTAACCAATTAATCCCTAATAACCCATTTAACCCATTAATCCCTTATAACCTATTTAACCAATGAATCCCTTATAACCCATTTAACCCATTTAACCAATTAAGCCCATTCAACCCATTTAACTAATTTAACCCCATTTAACCAATTAATCCCTTATAACCCATTTAACCAATTAAACTCATTTAACCAATTAAACCCATTTAACTCATGTAACCCTTATAACCCATTTAACCAATTAAACCAATGTAACTAATTGAACCCTTATAACCAATTGAACCAATTAAACCCATTTAACAAATTAAACATGTTTAGCACATTTAGTCCATTCATTAAATGAAGCAGGTGGCTGCCATCAGCGAGGGGCACCCCGGGATCAGTGTGTGGGGACCTTGCTTAAGGGCACCTCAATTTGCTTCTGCCACTGGCAGTCCTGGGATCAAACTTCTGATTACAGGGGCAACTTCCTACCCACCAGGACACCAGCCGCCCCTCAAGTATAAACCCAAGCGCAGGTTTAGTGTGTGAGGATCTGAGTGACATCACAACCACTAAAGAGTTTGGGCATGGTGGTCCTGCTCTTTACCCTTTATATTAATTAATTATTCAGCATATTAAAAATGTATTAATGTTACAAATAGTATCCTCTACACTCTAAATGATGGATGTGTATTTAAGTGCTCACTTATTTTACAAAAACATTATTTTCCAAAAACATTTCCAAAAAATAAATAAAAAAGAGGATACATTATCTTTCAAAAGTTCTGGAACTCCATAAAGTTTTCTGAATGTCTTTTATCCACTGTGGGTTAAATCAACAGGTGAGCTGACCCCAGAGCTAACTGAGTAATGTGAGAGGAGACAGTCCTTCTCTTCTAGGTTCAAAGTTACTTTATGGTCATCAGCAGCTGTGAACACATACAGAGTGAGAGGAGATGTTTCTCCACGGTGCAACACACAGCAACATACAACAGAGCGCAGGTCACAACAGACAGAGGGACAACAGACAAACAATACATAGATCAACTAGTGTGAACACTCCGTAAGCCTTCTGGACTGATGAGTCTGAGTAATGAACAGGAGGCAGTTACAGCACTGAACACAGGTCCAGGAACACCAGAAACAGTCAAATAAACAGATAGTATAATGGAGTAGTTGTCTGGGTGGGATGGGAAAGTAAGTACACAACAAAGATGTGTGACGTGAAGAGTATGTATGTGCACTTCTACAGCAGCTAACGATGTTCTTCACGGTGTTCGGTGTGGAAGGATGTGGTCTTTGGACGGAACTCTGAGAACAGGAACGGATTCAGAGCTTTTAGTCGGGACTCCGGAATACTTTTTTATTATTGATTGTTTTAGAATTCATTTCACAATAATATTCAGCAACACGTTTTCAAGCGCTCATTCATGCTAATGGTGACGGTCACGACTGAGAAGGCCTATGAAGGGGGCGGCGCTCCGCAGGGCGGTGTGTGTTTGGTTCTCTGAAGAGAATGAACTGTGTCTAGTGTCCTTCCAGCCTTCCTGCCCTGCAGACGCTGATTATGTGGCCCTTCGAGAGACCAGCCGGTCCAGCACTAGGGGAAGGAGAGGTGGGTGGGGTGTGTGTGTGTGTGTGTCTGTGGGGCGGTATGTGGTGTGTGTGTCTGGTGTGTGAGTGTGTGTGTGTGTGTGTGTGTGTGTCTGTGGGGCGGTATGAGGTGTGTGTGTCTGGTGTGTGTGTGTGTGTGTAGTTTGTGTGTGTGTCTGTGGGGCGGTATGTGTTGTGTGTGTCTGGTGTGTGTCTGTGTGTGCGCATGTGTGTGTGTAGTGTGTGCATGTGAGTGCGTGTGTGTGTGGCAGTACGTGGTGTGTGTGTCTAGTGTGTGAGTGTGTGTGTGTGTGTGTGTGGCGGTATGTGGTGTGTGTGTCTGGTGTGTGAGTGTGTGTGTGGGGCGGTATGTGGTGTGTGTGTGTGTGTGACAGAGAGAAAGAGAGTGTGTGTGTGTGTGTATTGGGCGATATGTGGTGTGTGTGTCTGGTGTGTGTATGTGTGTGTGCGCGTGTGAAAGCGTCTCACGCAGCGCGTGTGAGAGACTAACACAGGCATCCCGATGACTCATATTCCCTTTATTGATTTTTCACACAGGCTGGTTCAAATTCTGCACAACAGAGAGGAGCGCCTCGACTCTACAAGCCAATTTAAAGGAAGAGCAAAGTGTTTCTCTCAGGCCGAGTGAAGTCGCTTTCAGAGCCAGTCTGAGCGGGACTGCTTTTGCATTGAGAATGAGAGAAAAGAGAAAAAAACTTTTCAGACAGTTTTAGACAAAAGAAGCAGGTCTTTATGCGAGTCACGAGGCAAAAGAGCCAAAACAATGTCTGTGTTTTCACTAGACATTCACTTTTAAACCTCCTGTTATGTTTGGAATCAATCTGAAGATGAATGTCTAAGTAATTACTGTACACTATATATACGTAGACAGAGGTATCCTCAGATGCTGAATAGCTTAGTAGCTGTTACAGTGAGAAATATCAATAGAGAAATAACATTTTACACGCATTAGTTCTGGCTGTTTGGATCATATTGAGGGTGTTTATACTGTAATCTGTAATTTAATCTTTTTCAGTAAAAACTTCCCTCTGCTTTAGTTCCATAACTAAACAGAATCAGACCTGCAGGAGGGAGAGAACCACATGACCTGGGGGAAGCATATTTTCTACCAGATTTTTGACTAGAAAGATTTTCCTCCTGGGGGTGGGGGAGGGGGTGGGGGTGGGGGGGTTATTACATGTTTTATTTAGAGCATTATTTAGGTCTTAACCTTCTGAGGTCCGAGGTCTTTCTGGCACTTTCAGGCTATTTGTTACCCCTTGTCCCGGTCGCCTCGCCCTCTCCCCGTAGACACCGTTCTCTGTCCCCTGAATTTTAGTTTTTTCCTTTTATTACGTTTCCTTTCTGTCCTTCCCTGTCTCCGTGCCCTGTTGGCCCTTATCCCAATCCCCCTCCGTTTCTCCTTTCCTCCCTTGGTCCCTTTCTCCCTTTAGAGTCCCCGAGTTCAGTTTGCATCACTCCCCGTCTTTATTCGTCGCACCTGTGTCTCGTTCCGTCAATCCCCGTCTCACCTGTCTCCCCTTTCCCGTGCACATATATAGCCCAGTCTGACCGCGAGTCTACATGCCTGTATTAGCTCGCTTTGTGTGGTCTTGGTCTGTGTTGGCTGTGTTCTCCATTACCGGATTGCTGTTTAATGTTGTGTGTGCTTTCTCCCCTGTGTTCACAGACTCGTGCTCCGGCCGTTTAAGTTTGGACCTCTACGCCTTGAGGTGTCTGAATACCCCGTGCCTGCTGTCAAGCCTACCCTGTCCTTTTGTTTGGTTTTGCCGGAGCACGAGTCCCGTTTTCTGTTTTCTTTGATGTTTTGGTTTTTTTCCTGTTGTGTATTTCTGTTGTGCCTGAGTCGGGTTTTTTCTCTTTTCTGTTTACGTGAATTTTCTGTTGGACATTAAACCCGTTGGTCTTGTGCAACCTTGCATCCTCTCCCCTTCCCTACCCACACCATGACACCCCTTTACATTTATAAGTATTGCATCTAACTAAAAACATCGACGTCAAAGTGACAAATATTGTTAAGATGAAAAAACATGACACACATATTTCGACTATTTTCTGGAGCTTTAAATTGCTGGTGCTCAAGCTGACCGAAAGCATAAAGTATGGAAATTTGAACATAACGTGAAGTTTAAAAAAATCCCACATTTTCCCTCTTTCCCCGTAATGAAGTGTTTCAGCGCTGGAGCTGCAAGGCTAAACAAGTTTTAGCGGCTTATACACCAACAAATAGCCTAAAGCACTCGTCTAGAACCATGTCAGGGTGTAAGTTCCAATAGACTCACTAATAGACTAATGCGCGCGCGCGCACACACACGCACACACACACACACCACCCGTGACTTGGAGAATATGGCCGCCCCTTTATGTGGTTTCTGATACTGTACGACTCTGTGGTCTGTAAATAGAGTGCTGTTACTGTTTTGAAACATGCTAACATCCTTTAGTCTGAGTTTAGAGGCAGCAGAGTGTCACACAGAAACCACATAAGCAGGGAGTAGAGTCATGTTCTCCCAGTGTGTGTGTGTGTGTGTGTGTGTGTGTGTGTGTGTGTGTGTGTGTGTGTGTGTGTGACATACTGACAGGATCTCACCTTTTTTCCTGTCTGTGGCTGCTATTAACACTCTCTCTGCATTTCTGATGAATTAGCTGCATGTTAACAGGCTTCTTAATTGGAAGAGGTGTGTGTGTGTGTGTGTGTGTGTGTGTGTGTGTGTGAATGATAAATTATGGATGTGATGGAAGCAAAGCAATAGCAAATCTAATTTTCACAGTTTTCCCAAAAATATCAGCCAAGACTTTTGTCTCAGAGCTTCTAGGCTAATGTTGCAAACCGACAATGGAACCAGTTAGCACAGCGCTAACTGTACGCCTAAATCTTCACACACTCGCCTCAAAGTGTGTGGTGGTGTTTAGTAATCTAACAGACCTGCTCATGTGGTTTCTGACACTG
>JBBPDE010233722.1:2500-7500 GCA_037974605.1 Nannopetersius ansorgii | reverse complement strand
ATGCAGTGACTGTAATGCGCGCAGACAGGGGTGATGCCATAGTGTCTGGCACGGTTCATCTGTTATTGGACTTCTAGAAGCCTCATGCTTGGATGACTAAACTCAGCTGGATCCAATGAAGCCCAACCTGAATGTGAAAGGGGGTAAAAATAGACTATAAAGTTATAATGAATCCCCCCCTCTCTTCAGAGCCAGACAGTCATTTGATTTAGGTGCTGCTCGTTCAATGGCAGTAATTTAATATCCATTTTGTTAACAAAAGCGCTGAGTGATAAGTGCTAAGAAGAGGGTAATGAGTATTCCAGGGAGACTTTAATCTAAGAGTCCTCATGATCTTAATTCAGCTGTTGTTGAGCCATTACTGCTGCTTTGAAATGGAAAAGCACAATGTATCAGTTATCATGTCTGTAATTACTGCCATCACAAAGGTCTCGGCCTATTTTTAGTGGCACTTCAACCAAGGCTGATGACAGCAAATATTCCATAACCCTACAACTGTTAGCAATTAAGAGAATTAGCGGAAGGATTATAGCTTTTTAACTACTTAAACATGGCCCCTACAGTTGAATTTCAGACATTAAAACTGAGCAATGCCCCACAAAAGGCCAGCTCTACGGACTGAGTTCCAAAACCCATAAGCAGATCTGCTGAAATGAACTGAAACTGCAAAATATAAATCACTCTGCTATCAACACAGTTCTTTTTCTTTCTTCTGTTATTTCCCCAAAGTACACCTCACATGATCCCAGTGGCAAGGAGTTCTTATTGTAGGAGTGTATATATCATCTTTGAAAAAAAGTGACATTTAATGTCTGATTTGTGTTGGGGAGGTAAACTGATCATATTCATATAAGGGATTCCACCTGTACTCACTGTCCTTTAGGAATCTGCCCATCATGAAGGGAGAGAGTAGAAAGGGGCTCAAGAGACTGGAGCTCTGCCCCCTCAGTGGGGACCGTCTTAGCTTTCACATACCTGTGACCTTTGAAGTGGAAAAGGAGCGCAGGGGTCAGCAAGCAGAGCAGGTTAGATATTTTACTGCTTCCATCAATACCAGGCTTCTGCTCAGCAGCTACTGATTTTCAGAAGCACACATCTGAGAGTCAGTGTTTATTTTGCCACTCAGTCACTCAGTTTTGACTTAATCTAATGATATCTAAAAAAACTGACTGCATTTTATTAAATACAAAAAAAGATTTTATATATATATATAACATGCTGGGCATGTTGACATGTTATTATCAGGTTAACGCATTATTTACGCAACACCATATTTTTATATTTTAAACAGTTTGTTTCAATAAAAGTAAAGGTTTCTGCTGGTACCAGTTCAGAAAAAAATAGAAACCAGATTTATAAATGTTAACTTGCCGTTGCTCGGAAGGTGCCTGATATATTGTTCTGATCGTGGCTCTGCACCTTAAAATTCATGTGATTAATCAGATGAATCCAGGGGGGAATCATATGATTAAGCGAGATTTAGCATTTATATATAGAAGGTTTGTTTAATATATGATTAGATGCATGTACTGTATTTATGTACTGAATTCATTTTGACCTAACAGATGCATTTTGTGGTGCATCATAGTCTAGGCCTCCAATATATAAAGCAGTACCAACCTTTATAATGATTTTACTGTTTTATTTATGCAGTTAAAGAGCACAGAAGCTCTAGAAAGTAGTGCTCTGAGCTCTCTAGCTAGGTTCCACTAGGTTTCTAGCGTTCACTGCCAAGAGTACTTAAAAGTACACAAAGCTAATCATGCAGCACTTCCAGGATTTCACATCACTACATTGCTTTATGGTTTCACATAATGTATAAGATTTTCTGATGGTGACTATATATGTTCCATATGCTGTCTTAAAATGCATTGTTTGCCATTCGTTGGGTAATGTCAAAACCTTTGTGTTGACCTCTCATCTTCCATTTTAATGTCTTCATGTTGATTTGAAATGATAGTTTGAATGACACTTTAATAAAAGACATTTATGCAGGAATACTTCGCCTGTTTGCTGTATTTGAATCTGTGGTCTGTAGAATAGTAAACTACTGTGACAATGTCGGGTGTAGTTTAATAGCACATTGTGTTACCATTCAAAACTGTACTATAATGTGATATTAACAAGTGAATGTGTTGTAATATGTTGAGTAATAAGTTAGACATGTTGTGTATCTGTCATTGTGTGTGTGTGTGTGTGTGTGTGTGTGTGTGTGTGTGTGTGTGTATGTTTGGAGTTAGGTTTCCTCTGTCAATTTCATATTTACGGCAGTCCACTTAGCAGGCCAGCCTGTGTCAGCGCTCTCTTGGATCGTTTTAGCAGAGGCCACTGAACCTTCAGGCAGCCAGTAAAATCCCCCCATGAGTCTCCCCTGCTACAGAGCAGCCGCCCGGGAGACAGCGGCGCTACCAGAACCTCAATTGAGCCCTGTAAAAGCATTCAGGCCAGCGTTTCTGCCCATGCTCCCGCTGCGCTGACTTCACAACCCAAACATTGTTTGCTGGGTCAGAGGCTCTGGCACCCTTTGCCACCTGTGAATTCGGAGACTCACAACAAACGAGCCTGTCACCAAAAACCCGACACCTATCTCCAGCGAACAGCGTGAGAAGTTAAATGCAATAATAGCGGTCACCAAAATATGAACGGCTCAGGTTCCTTAAGGAAATGGAATCTTATGTAAGCACTTCTTGGTGGGACTGAGAGAAGCTCTAAACCCTCTTATTACTTTCTTCATACGAAGTAAAATGAAGTTGCATAAAGAGTCAAAAGACCTGTGATTCCAAAAAGAATCTTAAATGCAAGGATTGTTTTTGTAAATGAGATGTGTGAATGCGAAGAACATCCAGAAGAACACATTTAACACAAATAAAGTAAACATTCTGTGTTGATTAAAGATTTTTCTTAAAGCCAAGATATATATTTATGGAATCTTACTCTTTTTGTGTTTGTAGAAGATTTACATTATGCAGAGGTTCTGCTGTATGAGCGCTCCTACATCTCATGCCAAACATTCATCTCATTTTAGGTGCAGTTGTCTACTTTGAGCAATATTATTCAAATGTCTTATTAGGTGCTAAATCATTATTATGTGCAATACAATTACCATGTGCAACATCATATGTAGTTTTTCTAAATAGGTGCTGAATAATTTAATTCAGTGCAATATCATATTAATATTATGTGCAATAGTTTAATGTGAATATCACTATTTATTTTACTTATTTTCTGCTTATTTCTACCATGGGCAATAACATACTCCTAAGCAATAGTTGTGTTACTAATAATCCACTTAACTGTTACTTATCTATAGTATTTTTATACCCAGCATCTGTGTATATAGCATGGTGTGTTTCATATTGAGGTTTTTCTGCAGATTTATATTGGATTTTTTTTTACTATTTTGATGTTTTCAATTATTCTTGTTTCTGTGAAGTCACAGCAAGCAACAAGGATCAATAAAGCTTTCGGATTCAGATTCTGATTCATCTTAGTCAATCCAGTATTGGAGAGTTTTTTAGGGAGTCAAAGTGGTTCCTCAGTGGTTCCTAACGCCATTTGGCACCTTTTAGCCTGACACAAGTGCTTTTAAAAGCTAAGAAAGTCCTAAGAAACTCATGTATCTACATTTCTGAACACAGCATCTACCATCTGCATTGTGTGAAACTTGCAAGATGAACCAAACAACAGAGTAGTAGAATAAACATTCTTTATATAAATTACCATTATATTACTGGTAATATTATCATTCCATCATTATCATTATATATTTTTTTAGACTGGGGTCATAGGAGGAACACACAAATGCCTGGTTTAGCAATGTAGTGCAAGTGAGAAAGTGAATGATGGACTAAACAGGAACTAGTTTATGTGCATGTGCTGCGGAACTCACTTATTGCGCTTCACTCAGTGTTGCAGGCTCTCCTGTAGTGCCTGTGCTGACTTTTGACCTGTACAGCTAAAACAGACAGCAGCTGCCCCATTAAGCGTCATTACACCCTACTTCTCTTGTCCTGAGATGCATTAACCCCCTCCTGACCCTTGATGCCAGCAAAAACGACGAAGACATTTCACCTTAGAATGTGTTTACAGTGCCCATGGAACATGGGGACACCTCCCTTGTTTGGAATTTGAATTTCCATTGTTTTGATTTCCTTTTGTTTTGCTTTTTCTTTTGATAAAAACCTATAAAGGATGTGAAACAACTTCACAGTATGCTAGGATAAAGGAATATAATCTCATCCAACATTTTTTCTCAAATCAAGGACATTAATTAGACGTTTCATGTTCATCAAAGTATTGTTTTGGTATAGAGAGCAGTTTTAAATAAAAAATAGATCTGCATTCATGTTTATGCAGACATGGATATCTGCTTTGCTTTTATAATGCAGACAGATAAGAAGCCTCTAATTAACTCAGCATTACCAGGCTTGGTCAGAATTGAGCAGATGATGTAAAAGCAGTGTTTCCTTATACTTCACATCCCTAGCCATGTTTCCATTCCTCTAACAGTTCCTGCAAGTGATGCAGATCAGAAACGACATGCTTCCTAATGTGCACTGCTCTTTGTGTTAGGTCGGCATGCCAAAGTCGAATGGAAATCGTTATAGTCAATTCATGGAGTCCCGCAGATCACAGACAGGCACACTTTCTCTCACACCCACACAAGCGCTTGTGCTCGGGCCCTTGTCAAACTCTTTGGTCACAGATTCTTCATTACTCTTATGTGACGGGAGTGTGACGGCCAAAAAATGAACCAGGAGGATTCATGTGGATGTAGGTCTTCTAAAGCTCTTTCCTGTCAGTCCAATGTGTGCGTGTGTGTGTGAATGTGTGTATATATAAACATCCTGACTGTAGGAAAACTGGATAAACTCACTTATTAGAAAAATTCACTGTTTAAAACTTAAAGAATAAAATTATTTATTTTCAGTAAGAAAAATCTTACTAGATGCAGATACTTAGTGTAAAAAAGTAAAAAAAAAAAAACACTTGTTTGGGTC
>JBBPDE010233701.1:0-12512 GCA_037974605.1 Nannopetersius ansorgii | reverse complement strand
GAGCCCAGACCATGCGTCGAGGTGAGTCCAACTATATCTAGTCGGAACCGCTCTACCTCGCGCACCAGCTCAGGCTCCTTCCCCACCAGAGAGGTGACACTCCACGTCCCTAGAGCTAGCTTCTGCAGCCGAGGATTGGACCGCCAAGGACCTCGCCTTTGGCTGCCACCCAACTCACACTGCACCCGAACCCCTTGGCCCCTCCTACAGCTGGTGAGCCCATTGGAAGGGGGAGTCATGTCGTCTCTTCGGGTTTTGTCCAGCCGGGCCCCACAGGTATAGACCCGGCCACCAGGCGCTTGCCATCGAGCCCCTCCCCCAGGCCTGGCTCCGGAGGGGGACCCCGGTGACCTGTTTCCAGGCAAGGGAAAACATTTCTTCATGGTGTTGTTCTTCATAAGGGTTCTTTGAACCCTTCTGAAGAATAACACCATGCAGGTGTTAAGCAGAAACTAATCTAAACATAAAGGCTGTTTATAAAACTGCATGGTTTTATTTTTATAGATTATCCATGCTACACATTATCGTTTTCAAGAGGACTTTATCAGTAATCGAGTAATTACTATTACTATTATTCAGGTACAGTATGTATTTTAATGACCAAAAAATACAAATCAGCTCAACTGAACAGTAACAGACTTCACCGAGCCTGTCAAAGAATATGTCTAAACACTTTACTGAAAGAAATTACAAAGGAAGAGTGATGGAAACATTCTATTCAGAACTAGTCTATGACTCCCAAGTTACAAATTCTAACACAGGTAATATACTCATAGAACTAAAGTAAGTTTTTTCATTGGCTAAAAACTAATAACGCTCTAGGGACTGGTGAACCATTTTTGTTACCATATTGTTTCTTATCTGTACCTGTTTCTTTTATCTATTTTGCTTGTGTGTCTTTGTGCTTTGTGTCTGATTTTATTGTACAGCACTTTGGTCAGCCTTGTTGTTGTTTTAAAGTACTTTATAAATAAAGTGGAATGGAATGGAATGGAATATTGTTACTGAGACAATATTCATATCCTATTTTCAATCACCAAAGTCACCTCCAGTCAGAGATGGGCCGATGGCCTTTCTCAAGGCTTAGGTGAGCCTTATGTGTTGCAAAATCACACAATTCTCCAGAGTTAAATTCCTGAACACACCAAGAATAGAAAAGAGCTTTATCTAGACACTCGCTTGAATGAGAGTGTGATGTGACATGGTTAAATAAATAAATGTTATAATATTTCAAATCCCAACAATTTAATTGAATGAATAAATATGTAAAAAAGTCAATAAACCATGAAACCATAATTACATAATTAGAATCACAAACTCCATTTGAATATTTCATTTTATTTTGAGATCAATATGCCATGAAAAATAGATCATTTAATCAATAGTCATCCAAAGAATATAATAATTACTTGTGACTAATTGTTGATTTCATGGTCATTGGGCTGTCATGCACTATGATTAATCATTCTGTCAAAGTCACACCAAAGTCAGTAGTTAAAAAAAATAGATTATTTTTTTCAAAAATTAACCAGAGCATGGAGATGAACAAGCACCAGGGCAGCTGGCTTTTAAAATACCAAGCACAGTTTTTAACATGACCAGTTTTTAGACACGCAACCTGCTAACATGACCACAGACATTTCCACCATGTGTTATCATCTCCTTTAGAAGTGAATAGCGAACTGTTTATTGACAGACATTATAATTCACAATTCTATTGACTATGCATGAATGAATCTGTTCTGAGTTACTATGTATAAGGTATGTTTATAAGTGACAGATTTAACTATTTCATAGTGCATGACAGTCCAGTGACCATGAAATAATACATGATACATATAAATGAATGAATTGTGCTTTTACATATTTAATTATAATCTAAATTATTTTACTATTGTAACATCCTGACCAGTTTCCCCAGGTTTCATTGTACTTTTATTTTGACACTTCTGAGTTTCTCCTTCCTTAAGGTTGCCTTTGGATTGTCCCATGGTTCCAATTAGTTTCACCTGGCCTTTAAAATTGGAGTTGCCTCTGCAATCAGGCAGATGTCGGTCCACCCTCACACCAACTCCACTATATCCCTCTGCTCTTCCCCTTTGTTCTTGTTGTGTTTCACTGTTTACGTATACCTTAGGCTACTACCACGACTTAGGCTACTAGTAGTGAGGACCTCTCTCGTCAAGAGATCTGTCCTGATTAAGAGTCTATGTGGGCGCTGCATGTGGCCAAGGGTTGTCCCTGTGGGATGAGTTGAGTATGGGCCTCATTAATTGAATGTGGTCAGTACACAAGGTGAGCTCATGTTTCCCTGAAGGCTGTGTGTTTGGCTGGCCCATGGTCCAGGATCAGGGACACTGATGTAGACAGTGTATGTATCTTGGTAAAAACTGTATTTCCTGTCTCTGAAAGAACTGTAGCTTGCCTGCTCTAGCTTGTTTGATTATTGACATCTGTTTATCTTTGTTCCCCAATCCAATTATTCCTGTGGTGTACAAGCCAGTGCTTCATATCCCTTTGTTTCCTGTTTTGTCCTGTTTTTTCCAATAAACCTGCAATAGTAAATCATTTGAAATTTTCTGAATGAATAAAATACTGTTACATGGTACACTGGACACATGGTCTTTTGCTCTTATACGTTAACGGAGAAGGCCAGTCTTCCAACAACCAGCAGGGCTCCATTACCTGATCCATCTCCATAACAATAGAGGCAACCAATGGTAGTAGTAAACTAGAATGCATTTATGTGAGAGAATGCAAAGCTTGATTGCACTGCAGCACTCACTAACACTTTTTATTATGCATGGATTGAAACATAGGGTGAGGGTCTTTAAATGATCAATACGGCCTCTTTAATTATTTAAACCACAACAAACAGCAAAACATGTAACTGACCTGAGCTTTTGCTCCGTAAGTCTGAATTGTTCTTCAGCATTTTGTCTCTTTCTGGCCACTATAGCCATGATGTCACAGACTCTTTCTCTGACTCACATTTTTAAAGTGACTTGACTGTCCCCTCGTTCTCCTCATACACTACAGATGCAACTTGACCACAAAAATCTGTCTCAATCAGTTGGATTCAGTCAAGTAATTGTAACAGCTTTGTTAGATTTGTGCGATATCATAGGTTGTCGTATGTGTGCCTACAACCCTGGTGAGAGTGTAGAGCTTAGTTAGCTCATTAGTTGGATTGCTAGGTACCTAACAACATGTCCACCTGTCTTGTGTTTAGTTTAAGCGCTGTTTGTTTCCGAGTTGCTTGCCTGTGTGGTGTGATTGACTGTCTGCGTGGGCGTGTGGGTTTAAAAGTCGAGCCACAGAATCTTTGCGTGGTCACCCAACTTCATTGCTGGATTCTGGTGCGTGTTTAATGTATAGAGAAAACTGCATCACTTGTAATCTCTTGCTTGAACTTTATTTAGAAGGGGAGCTAAGTCTGAGGCATGCACAGACTTTCTGGTTTGCAGCTAACAAACTCTCCAGTGGCAGTGGAGAGTCTCCTATGCCAGCAGGGCAACGCAAGCTGAACCCTGACTAACACCAGCAGCTTGGCAAGCAACTGTTTGCCTCTTGTATATGTTTCTCCCCTCTCTGTATGTACAGACGTGAGTACGAGAGCACCCCTCTCATTCTGTGAGCTCCACGAGGCGTGGAGTATTTGTACTTGCCCCTGATGATAGTGGGCTTGCTAAAACTTCAGAGAGTCGACTCTGTAGCAGAGTCCCATCTCCAGTGTTTCGTTTCAGTTTCATTTGAAGTGAAGATCCTCTGGGACTTTGTATTTGTGACCCAATCTGCCGCAATGAGTCGGAAGTCAGCTTTCTATTTATTGAGATACGGGCTGATTATGTTGAAAAAGATTAAAAATATAAATTTTTCTTTTTTGGTCTTATATGAAAGAAAAGGTCTTCAAAATGAATCCCTCAAAGTTCCATCATAGAAATAACTGCAAAGATGTACTTAAATGGCTATTTAATCTGAGTTGAAGCTCTCAAAAGAAACCAAGATGGCGGCGCGCTAGGACGCAGTGGCCACTCCGGGTCCAACACTTTGGTGCTATTGTGCGTTACTTCTCAAGATTTCACACTGAAACTCGCAAACGTGTATCTGAACAGCTGGTACACGTGTTTATGACCACCAGACCCTGCTCCACATAATAGATATGTAGCATACCTCGGTGACTAGCTGCTTCTGCTACTCTGAGATCTCAACTTGCTGCGCAAACATCAGACCTGCCTGATGCTGGTGGTCGGGCGAAAAGGCACTGCAAGCGGTATGCAAGAAAGAGCAAGTGGGGCAAGCGAGGAGGAGTCCACGCCAGGCAAAAGGCTAATGCTTGCCACCCAGCAATACCATCACTTTTCCTCACCAACGTTCGCTCCCTGGACAATAAACTGGACCACATCCAACTCCAGCAAACCACCCAGCTTGAGTTCAGAGACTGTTGTGTTTACGTTTTTACTGAGTCATGGCTCAACGACGGCATTCTGGAGACAGCTACGGCTATTAGCAACATGCTACTGTTCCGAAGCGACCGTGATACTACTCTTAGCCACAAAGCAAGGGGAGGGGGCTTTGTGTTTACATCAACACGGACTGGTGCGTGAATGCTGTGCTGATCTCGAGTAACTGCTCACCGCTGCTGGAGCTTATGTCTGTCAGATGTAGGCAATTTTATTTACCGAGAGAATTCACTACTGTGCTCATAGTCGCGGTGTAAATTCCACCCAGCGTTAACACAAACAACGTGCTACGGTGTTTTTTTTTTGTTTTTTTTGAAGACCCCAAACAAAGATTGGGCATAACATTTGTATTTTGGGTCAACATCATTGAAGTTGTTTAGAGCGAAGTGTGTTGTGTTATTGCTGTTTGGTATAATGTACTTGTCAAAATAATGTAAAATAGCTAAAGCTTAAACTAAGTGGACGTCTCTAATTTGCGCTCTGCTGCGGGCAAGCAAGACTGAATCAAGTTGGTCAATGAGTTCTTTGGCTCTAGGTATGTGTCTTCAGTCTGATTAAATGTATTTTTCTAAGTATCTAAATGCCTGTAGTAAAATGTTGTTGTTGAATACTGGGTGCTATGGATTGTTAAAGATATCAGCAAAAAACTGACACAAATTTTTATTGCGATTTTCTTGACAACCATTTAAGATACAGCTTTGACCAAGTTATCACTGTAAAGCAAATTTTCTATCATTGTAAAGCTTACGAATTTTGGGTCACTGTGACTCATTTTGCCAAAGTGCTAAAGTGTAATGTTTTGAGTCAACAAAAAAACTATTAAACAATACTCAGCAAGTTCCTGTGCTGTTAATCTGTCTTAAAATGAATTTGTATTGTTGTGACAGAGGTAAGAAAGTGAAGCCCGTCTGCTTGAAAGCATAGAGGTGTTAACTCACATTCACTACAAGTTTAAACAAGCCAATAAAAATGTTATGCTGGTGGGAGCACTGCAATACCATAATATTGGGATTATGGCATCTTATATATTGATCATGGCCTTAGTGCAAAGTTTCAACTCATACTGAGCACATGTGGTAAAAGAGAATGGAGGATGCTTAGGAGTCAAAGAAAGTTCCTAAGAATGAATGTGAGAAAACTAGGGCATGTGGAGCGAGCTGTTGTGAAAGTGTGATGGTTTTGAAAGAGAGGAAGAGAGAGCGAGCGCGAGTTTGGTCATCCGTTTTTGGCCAACTCCCCGCTCCCACGGTCCAGCCTACATTCAGAGTGTGTGTGTGCTTGCAGCTGCATCATCAGTCATGCAAATGGCCTTCCTGACAAGCACTTTATAACACTTAGGAAACACTGACACTCCTACAGAGAGTCTGTACATGTTTGTGTGTGTGTGTGTGTGTGTGTGTGTGTGTGTGTGTGTGTGTGTGTGTGTGTGTGTGTGTGTATAAGACATTGGTGCACCGTGTTTCTAGCATTGTGATTGAAGAGAAGGTTGGGTGCTGTACACGCACTTGTACCAAGACAAATACAACACAACACAAAACCAACTGGTCCATGCAAAATAGGGTTACTAATGAATACACCAGAATTACGATGAGCCCTGCTAGAGGGCTCATGATCCAATATTTGATACTTCAGACAGAGTATATGTGATTGCAGTGTTACACATTATGATATGCTGTAGTTTTTTAAATTGAATGCAAACATATATAGGTATGTTTGCATTACAACATCCTAGGGTAACTGGAAAACAGTGTAAACATGATATTTCACTGAAGCACTTATGCACCTCCATTAAAAGTTAAGAACATTTTTCCTTGTGCGCTAAATCTGTCATTTTGGCAAACTATCGTTTATACAAATTTTGTCCTGATATCAGCAATATATTCTCATCCAAGTTTATTTTCAATGGCAGGTTAATATCAATTTAAGTCAGACTCAGTTCATTAGTATATCAGTACAAGTATATTGATAATCCAGTACTGATACCACTTTATCCTGACACAATAATATACAGACCATTTTTTCTAATTCAAAACAATTAGCACATAAACACTCAGCACATAAACACCCCCCCATACACACACACCTGTATGAATGGTACACCGGAACGCTCAATGGCCACCACACCCACAGTCTGACTAAGCTCCAGATCCAGGATGAGGATTTCTCTGGGGTAAAGCAGCAGCATGTGGTTCCTCTTTGAGGGCAAGTAGGACAGCTGGAGGCAGTCATTCAGAGTCACTGCTTCTGCTCTAAACACACACACATACACACAATTCTTTACTTAGGTTCATATTAAGATTAGTAGTTATCTTTTACCTTCAGTAAATGCTTTTTAAAATATTAAAAACAGAGCTTAGTCCTGTCTTTGTGCTTTCACATAGTAATATTAATATTTGATTTACTACGTTATCACACACTTTGCGCCCAGACTTTCACACTAACTCCATATAGGACACCATGAAATAAGTTACCAATAAGCCAGAGACAAAACAGAATAAGAAAGTTCAGTGATAAAGGAACAGCAATGTTAATAATTGGACTGCATGCATATTGTGCACCCTGTAATCCTGTGGTTATTTGAGCCTGGGATTTTAATTGGCATTATCTTGATGATAAACATTCTTTCATTATCTGTTAAAGGCTCGTGCCTTAGTTTCACCTCTTGTATCTGTAGCTATTGTTAAATGAAGTATCTTGATATGCCTTTTGAGACCTGAAAACAAATTACCCTGAGTAAGGTACTGTCCCCACACATTGCTCCCCAGGCGCCGTGTTCCTGGCTGCCTGCCCCTGCTTCACTTGGTGAATGGGTTAAATGCAGAGGTGGAATTTCGTGCTGTGTGTTCACATATGACAAAAAAATGGTCACTTTCACTTTCACAAGGCAGGGACTCAATCTGGGCAGGATACACACACCTACAGTCAATTTGTAATCCCCAATTCACCCAACACACGTCTTAGGACTGTGGGAGAAACCGGAGAGCCCAGAGGAAACCCACACCACCATGAGGAGAACATGCAAAATCCAAAGACACAATGCCAGGAGGCAGATTCGAGTCCCCAACTTTGGAGCTCAGAGGTAACAGGTAACAGGCACGCTGCAATTTTTTTCTCCCATATGTTATTCAAGTGCATTTATTTCTCCCATATTTTATTCAAGTGCATTTGTTCAAATGACCTGAGCTGCATTTCCAGTAGTAGTGCTGATACTGATTCATTAATATTAGCTGTGAAGGGCTTTAATACTAACCAAATGTTTTGGTTTTCTGCAATAGTCTTTTAAGCACATTCCACAAATTACCATTAGGGTTGAGGTCCGGACTTCGTGAAAGTAACACCTATGATGCCTGTTAATGGTCTGTCATTTTGGAACACAATTACATTCAGGATTCAACCTTCTAGGTAATGATTTGATGTTATACTGAAGAATTCAGATATTTTATACTTTTATCATTCTGTACAATTCATGCAATTCACCAGTAACGAACAACAATCAGAGCACGGTGCTACCACCAACCATCCTTAACAGTTGGTACACTGTTCTTGGGAATGAAAGCATTAGCTTGTCTCCTCCAAACATACCTCTGTTAACTCAACACCAACTTCTATCATACTTAAAAGATGAATGTACAATAATCCCCCAGTTTTATAAGGATCGGGACTCGCAGATCCAGTCACACGCGCGTTGTTTTGAGAACGAAACTGATCGTTTTATGCGGAAATCTTCAAAACAACACGGAACCTGCAAATAGTTCAATATGTTGGGTTTTTTTTTAGCTCATTGTAGTTCTTCTGGATCCCGGGCATGACCGTCAGGACTTCCCCATATTTAAACCTCTCTCACTCGCTCTCTCTAATACTCTCTCTTTTGCTCTCTCTCTGTCTCTCTCGCGTGCACTCTGTCTCTCTCTTACACACTCTCTCGTTCGTGACTTTTCCGGAGTGTGCGGATCGTCTCTCTCTCTTACTCTCTCTCGTTTGTGACTTTTCCAGAGCACGTGGGTCGTGTCTCTCTCTCTCACTCTCCCTCTCTCTGTATCTCTGTCTCTTTCATTCTCACTTTCTCTCTGTCTCTGTATTTCTCTCACTCTCTCTTTCTTTACTTAAGGGTTGAGTTTAAAATGAAATTAAAGGGATCTGGGAGCACATTTTGGGGCTTATTTAGGATTTACACTATTAAAATAGGCATTTTTTAATGCCTTCGGGATGGCTTACGGGATTCCGTGCTGGCCCAATTTTACCAAGGCCAGTCCAGCACTGTGTCAAAAACAGCCGTTTTAAAGCTGTCTGGTTCTAAACGAGAACTTTTTAAAGTCATTAAAGTAAATACATCACTGAGCTAAATCTACAAAAATGTTTCCCTAGCTGTGTGTGTGTGACCGGATTCTCTTTCGTTACGGCCAGCTAGTGGTGGGGGTATCGATCCAAATATCGATACTATCGATATCAAAGTAGGCATTGATATTGATCGATACCAGTGTCATAAGATTGTTACTTTAGTGCCGGTACTTTCAATTGCCTCTCCAGTCAGCACGGAGCACAGTGCTCTTCCTCCCCCTCCTGTGTTTTGATGTTGTACTGTCACGTGACACACACACACAGAGAGAGAGAGAGAGAGAGAGAAACGGAGCAGCACACACAGAGAGAGCTCAGATTTGATTGAATATAAGAATATAATTACCCTTTTGTGTTAACTGTGATTATTACTATATTTCAGCAACAAATAGATGTGCTATAGACTTAATCATTTATATTTCTTTGGGGTTGTTTTAATTGCACTTGATTTTTAAATTATTTATAATTATTGTTTTATTTATTGTTTATTTGTACTGTAGTTTGGTGTGAGAATTGTGTGGGGGGTTATTTTTATTTAAGAAAAAATATTCTATTGTTATTGTTATTATGATAATAATAGAGGTGGGCATAAATTAATTTTTAAAATCTAGATTAATCTCATTGTAATTTTGAGATTAATCTAGATTTATCCCCAAAATGATCCCAATGCCTGTTTTTATAGTGTAAAGCGTAAGTATGCCTCCAAACGTTCTCCCAGATCACTTTAATTTTATTTGGAACTCAGTTTAATACATTACCCTTAAAGAAAATGTAAATATTAACCAGAGGTTTAAATACGGAAAAGTCAGGAACGAGAGAGAGACAGAGAATAAGAGAGAGTGAGAGAGTAATAGAGAGAGAGAGTAATAGAGAGAGCGAGAGAGATACAGAGAGAGCGAGAGAGAGACAGAGAGAGCGAGAGAAATACAGAGAGAGCGAGAGAGAGACAGCGAGAGAGAGAGAGATACAGACAGCGAGAGAAAGAGACAGAGAGAAAGAGAGAGAGAGATACAGAGAGAGAGAGAGAGAGAGAGAGATGATCGCACGAACGAGAGAGAGACAGAGAGAGAGAGAGAGAGAGAGATGATCGCACGAACGAGAGAGAGACAGAGAAAGGGAGAGACCAAATTTTGTAGTATCGCACACCACTACTGCCAGCCCTGCTCTACCTTAAAACACACATTTTCTGACAAATCCTGCCTCTTTCGTCTGTGATTGGCTAATAATACGGCAATTTCTGTGCTCGGATTGGCTAATTTTATACAACACACAGCAGATAACCAATCTTGGTGGAAGTAGCGGAGGACTACCAGCGAATCAAGATCCAAAACCCATGATTTTATTATATCACACACTGATTTACTGGCAGTCTTGCGGGCCATAAAAATTTTCAAAAGGGCCAGATCCAGCCCGTGGGCTAGTTGAATAGACCTGGGTTAGTGTATATATTTTGGCCACAAGTGCAATTTTAGATATGCAAGTTCCTCCCGTTTGTACAATAGGATCTATCCTCACAGTGCCACCTGCAGCACTTGGTGGTAATGTGTCCTCCTTCTTTTGTTGTTTAATGGTCGTTGGCAAACCATTTTTAGGGGTAAATTTTAAAGAAGAATTGCAGAGACATGCAGAATTTGATTTTTTATCATTTTATGAAAACATTAAAACATTTAAAAATCATGACCCATCTCTACTTAATACCATATAGATGCCATGAAGACACATACTTTATGCATTACACTCACAGCTTCGTTACTAGCATACATAGCAAAATAAATAAAACTAGAACAAAATCATTAACAAAAATTATGATTTAGAAGTACATTTTTAAATGTATCTTAAATGTATGTACACAAAAAAATATTCCACTTAATTTTGGAGCATTTATATTGTTCTATATTGTTCAGAGTTAGTTGCACTCATCTCTAAACGAGAGAAAACTCCAACATAAAAAGTAAAGAGAAATTTCTTTGATTTAATTGTCCAAAATAAGAAGCTAAACCTTTTTGTGGACAAAGTGTATCTCTCACAGATGTGGGAGGATTATGGGATGGCATAAATGCCTACATACTCAACTAGTATCTCAAATATTTTGGAACATGACTAGTCTCTGTTTGCCAGAATGTCATATATACTAAATCTAAAAAAAGCCTTATTACTAAAGAATCTTCACTGACAAGAGTGCCAAACACAATGTTGTTGAAGTCTATGCTATGTGGCAAGAAAGATTTCAGTTTTGCTCAGAATCCGACTTAAAACTTGCCAACCAGGCACTTCAATTATTTAACTCCTGCAGTGTTGACAGTGTGTGAATGCTTCATCTTCCATTACATTAAAGAGAATTATTAAAATCATCAAAATAAGAGAAATCATAAAAAAGTAACACAGAAGCATAAGAGAGGGTTTTGTGCCTTGAGGGACTCCTGTGGTTTTGGGAGGTCCACGCAGATCAGGCGATCTATTTATCAGAATCCAAAGTAAAGGCTACAAGCACAGCCTCCAGTGTGAGGACCCCCCCACCCAAGCTGGAAAACACATATGAGGATTCTCTAAACACACTTTTCTTTCTTCCATTAACACCCACCTAACCTCACTATCTTCACACTTTCATGTTCACTTCAAAGTACACTGTGGGTCCCACACCCTGTGTGCATCTTTCAGCTCATCACAGTCAGACACAAACAGAATAAGTGCTGTATTCTCTGCAGTAGACAGACACACACACACACATTTGCACAAAGCTGCACCCACAGTACCATAAAACCATCTTTCAAAATAACCCAAGCATTAGCCTCGAGGTAAACACTTCCAGCATCTCAAAACCCCAAGCCTCTTTTATACAGAGGGCTCAATCTAACTTTTTTTTCACTCATAAGTATTAAAAAAACAGACAGGGCTCATGACTGCCCTGCTTTAGTGCCCCTCCCCCATGTTCTTCAGGATACAAAATAAATGAGCCATACTCATTTAAATAGTTTGAAGTTTTGCTCATTTCCTTTTTAGCTGTGCCATCATGTCTCCAGTCACGTGCAGTTGGTTTCTTCAGTTTTTTTTGTAATTGTCCCAACTTGTCATACATTTATACTTCTTACTTAACACCAGGGAGAATGTGGTCAGAGCGACTTTCATTCCCTACCTACAGGGGGGCGATCTCCCTTAGGGTTAAGGATCTTACTCAGGGACCCAGTGGTGGTATGCTGAAGGTAGGATTCGAACCCATGGTCCAGAGGCAAGTATCCTACCCACAGCCATCTCCACCCTAGCTGGATGCTCTAGTTAAGTATCTAGCTCATGCTCTAGACTGGCGAAGAACCGGTAATGCATGTGGATAATTCCTCTCAGTAGTTGTACAGAGTAATTGCTATCCTATGAGTTCTATTTAGAAAACAAAAAGTATCAAAAAGTACCCCTGCATGTGTATCCTTGTCACTGAGAAGTGGGGCTGCTGGAGGCCTAGTGGTTAGGGAGTTGCCCCTGCGATTAGAAGGTTGTGATTCAAATCCCAGGACTGCTATTGGCATCTGAGGTACTCTTGAGCAAGGTACCATCCCCACACACTGCTCCCCAGTTACTGTGCTCCTAGTCTCAGCCTCAGACGTCACACCCACGGACCGTTGGCTAAACGTCTGATGCATATGGCACACTTAACTGGAAACACTTCAGGAATGTCGAAGTCGTCATCTGATTGGTTGAATTTTATCGGATTTCCGGGGGACG
>JBBPDE010233677.1:0-12515 GCA_037974605.1 Nannopetersius ansorgii | reverse complement strand
TTTCTGCAGAGACTAGTCAGAGTCTGGAGTCTCTGTTAGCAGCAAATCCAGAGCAGAAAGACATTAACACTATAAAGGCTAAGTTTTTACTCACTTATCGCATGTGATATCGCCATGGCAACACTCACTCAACAACATTAAAGGTATTAATACTCCACCTATTTGTATTTTTCAGGGGAAAAAAATCCATGTATATATTTTATTTGCCCAAAAGTCTAGCAGGACTGGTGTGTACACAGTGAGCCCAAATCAATTCTACGGGAGAGTGCAGTGTGTCTCTCTATGGTGACCAGGTCTTAAGGGCCACACTGCTAACTATTCTGGTACAGTGTGTGGGATTATGATGCACAAGAATAGCCCGGCACCTGAATGCCTCTGGGAAGGTGGGGTTAACTGTATTAATGCCTTCACACTAAGACCTAAAGACACAAACAAACATGTTCGTCTGAAGAAGGCAGGAACAGACTTGGGAGTATGATCGGGGGGTACCCCCTCCCCCTCGCCCGCCTGCCCCAGCTGCCTGCCTGTAACACTAGCAAACATCAAGGACAGGACGGGGCTTTACTGAATTAACATATCTCACATATTGATCGCACAGGGCTCCTTTGAAACGGACACCTCCATCCCCTGCACTTTAAACTCGCGTCTGTTCCACCCAAATTGTTCAGGACTAAAAAGGCTCCTTAGATGGCACAAGGCTTGGGGTATAGGTTACTTGTTGACAAAAATACATTAAGATAAAAAGAAAAGAAACTATAAATGCATGCATTCGGCTGGAATGTATTCATAAAAGTTATTACTGCACCGATAGCAACCAGCAAATGTGGAAATGGTCACATACAGTCACATACACGTACTACATACTGACTAGTCACATACACGTATCTTTTTTGGGGGGGGGGTTATTTATTTGTTTATGTATTAAATTTTATTTATTTGAATTTGTAAAGAAAATTTGTTATGAATAAAATCTTTATATCAAAGAAAATTTGATTTTTGTTTGTATTTGCTGTAGAGCTGCCACTATCATGTGTCACTATTATAAAAGTAAACAGGGAAAGTAACTCCCGCGTTACATTAAAAAAGCTGAAATTCATTTTTTTGTGTCGTCGACTACATGCAGCAGCTCTTATTTTCTGTTATCTGGGGAAAACAGTCGGTATCGGAAAAATCGGTATCGGCCGATCGCACTTACAAAAAAATTCGGTAATCAGAATCGGCCAAGAAAACTGCAATCGGTGCATCCCTAGTTTGTAATGGTGTGTAACTTGGTTAAATAGCTGTTGCTGATTTAAGTCTAGCTTTACAGGTATTAAGAACACTGATGTACGTCACTTTGGATAAGAGCGTCTGCTAAATGCCGTAAACGTAAACGTAAACTCAATCATCCACTTTAAAAATGAAAATGAAAAACCAACAAAGATTTTTATCAACTAATTTTATTGCTCATATTAGTTTCAGTCTAAAGCTTCAATATTTACAGTGACATTGTAATTTCCATGGAATTTAACGTGATTCAAATGTATGCTGACTTATGAAGGACTGATTGTCATGTTTTTTCCACAATGTTTTCAGTGTAAATGTCATTCCCAGCGTGAAGTTTTACAGGGTTTTGCATCGAATCCGAGCTGAACTGAACGGCGTGTTTCTTTAAGGAGGCTCACTTTTTCCGACACTAGTTTGTCCATTTTTTAAGGGGACAAATGGAACTATGTTGCAATGTCTAGTCACCAGAGATCCTTTAGTAAATCTTCTAATTTCTGCTCATTTACGCCGCTGGAAGGCAGCTTCAGAATTTGGCAAAGCGTGAGACTGTGATTCATGGGTTGTTGCCTAGGGACTATTTTTAAAGGCTCAGCGAGGAGCATGAGCTACTCCAAAAATTAATCGACGGTAAAAAGCACTAAAAATTGCCTTTGCGTATCTTGGTCACACCCATGAAAACGGGGAATGGTCTGAAATGTCCAGGGGACCCAGGGAATGTGTTTACTGCCCTATTTTAAGCTTGAAAAACGGTCGCGTCCAGCGTCTTCCATCAACACATATTTTCATCGTGGCTCCGCTAGGCCACCTCTTCACCTCGGAGGATGACGGAAACAGTTGACAGAAGAGTTGAGGACTGACTCCAATTCAAAGCAATCCACTTTCTGCCTCGACACATGTCCGAAGTCTTACTCACACTTCTGAATCACACACCCCCCCCGTCAGTGCTGGCACACACCTACTGCACGTTCCTCACACTGACTTACACCGAACAGAACACGAAGTGGGACGTTTTAAAACCGCATCAAAGCAGATCTCAGGAAAAAAAAAAGGGACATGTTTTACTCCATTGGCTCCGCTCCACCGCAGCAGTAAATCTTAACTCACAAGTCCCTTTTTGTTTAAACACACTTCAGGAATTTTTGCTTTCATAAACCTTGTCATCGCATTAGCTATGGACCCCAATCAGAAAGCGCGTGGAAAAATATTTCCTATTTCCCAACCATGGCAGGCTTCGCTCTTCATGTGCAAACAGTTTCCAGATAGGCACAATGTCAGAGATACTAAATTAAATTATTAAAATTGATTATGAAATTTATTTTGTCAGCATGTATAAGTCTCTCTCCCCCTCTCTCTGTCTGATGAATGTAATAAAGACACTTCCTCTTGTGCATGTAAAATGTGACTTATGCAAACATTACAGCGATGTTTTAGGTATTATTTTAATACATATTATACATAAAACTCAACATGTTCAACTCAGATTCTCCTCGTAGACGGGCGTGCATTTATTTTCACTGAAAAAAATCAAGAAAATATAAATATATATAAATATATTTATATATATCTAAACAATCTGCACCGTTTGTTACAGAGAAGTGTCAAATAATCGGTAGAAGCCATAGAAGATTATGAAGTGAGAAACCTGTACGGCCCAGAGAAGCAAAAAAGCTGTAATAAACAGAATATATAAAATTCATCATATTTAAAAAAAGATCAAATCTCATGACAGACAACTCGACAACTTATCGTGTAGACAGATATTACTGGTGTATTCTTCACGACTGAATTACTGAATTCAGATTAATACTGAATACACAAAACCTATTAATATGGCGAGACACTCCAGTGTTTGAACAGCATTAAATATGACCTAATATTAGTACAGAAATAAAGTCTACATAAAAATCTGGCACATGATGCTCTGTTTCTTATCTTACATAGTTATGAGAAACTCTCCTGGCCGTTAGCCTGGAAGCTGGTTCTTTTGAGCATTGCTAATGAAGGTAATGTCCTTTTGGAATTGAAAAGACGAGTCAAAAACATGTACAGCTGGTAGCCTGGTGGACTAGTGGCCATGGGTTCGATTCCCAAGACTGCTGCCCACTTGGTGAAAGGGTTAAATGGAGAGGAATCATTTCCTGCTGTGGTGTGTTCACACGTGACAGAATTTTCACTTTCGTTTTCAAACAAATACACGCAGAAAAAAATATTTCTAATCAAAAAATCTTTGGTTCCCCGGGACTTCGACCATAACCTGACATCCGCGGTTGCCCCGATTCAGTCCGAGCAGATGCTTGTATACGGGCCGTACTAACAATGCGCTGCTTGTTCTTTTATATGTTCGGGACGGACAAAATCAACCGATTTAGAACTTCGACGAAGCTGTAATAAAATTACTTTTGTGTTTTAAATTAACTTCTCGAAGCTCCAAAAGCAGTGAGAGAGATGGCCTCAGCGTTTCGCAGCCGCAGTGTGACACGCAAACAGTTCCCGCTCCTAATTTAAGATCAAAGCGGCCGCATCATTCAGGATATTTCTAAAGGAAAAAAAAAAACACCGCAACAAACCCGTCACCAAAAAAACAGCGGAGCACTCCAGGAGCGGAGAGGCGCACGGAACAAAGCGCCGCAGGACTTCAAAGCAGCCCTGCGCGGAGGCTGCACCCTCTCCTCAAACACGCCTGAACTAATTGGCGCATCTTTTCTCTGCAACCACACTCCACTTGTTTGCTTTCTTACGGGTTGCTCCGCCGTTCGGGCAGCGGCCGTAATCAGCGGCCGGCCTCACAAAGGATGGGTGAAGGAGAGCCGAACAAAACAACGCTCCTAATGAGAGAGGATTCCTCCGCTGTGCCGGGCAGCGACTGCGGGACGAGAGAAAGCCATTATGTGTCTTTAAAAGGGTGGAAACTAAGGGTAGGTGTGGAGATGCAGGGCTCAAAAGAGAGAGAGGCGCCACCCTCTGCGCTGGCCCCTAGTACCTCCTCAGGGAACAATGGAGGAACAAGCTTAATCCTGGCCAGCTTATAATGAGCTATAAGCTTTCTTTTCAGCTCAAAAATGTTCTCCCTTCTTTGGCCGCTAATCAGGGACAAATACCCCTATGCTTGTGAGCCCCTGCAAAATCCTTATTCCTTTGCAAGTCTCTTGTCCCCTGTTTTTAAGTGTCCAAGTCTGGGGGAGTGGGGTCTGAGGTCCATGAGAATGGTCAGGTCCTCGTTCGAATGCGTGGAAGCTTCATGCTTAAGAGAGCCTATTGAGATCTCGTCTCATGGAGATGCAGAGGTTGTTGCAACCATGCATCCGAGACACGACGGAACAGAAGGAACGGGAGGCTTCAAAGCATGGTTTACCTCCCTTTCATGCAACATTCGCCACATATCAAACTATACGGTTCATCAAAAACACTGTCCCACCTGGCCCTGAAAAGCACAAGCCTGAAACTCAAACTTTGAGGGGCTGTGACTGAAAAAGGGACTGTCCCAAACAAGCATCACCTGAGCATGCGTAAGACTCCAGCATGGCCATTTTAGTGCCCAAGTGCCTCTGCAGGCTGTGGCGAAGCATGAAAACAGCCTTGGAATAGCGACAAAAAAGCCCTGAACTTTAAAAAAATTGACCAGGGAAGCTCATTTCTGTGACTCAGCGATATTTTAGGACTTCCATGTTACAGTCATGGTCCTACACCTCAGTCCTGATCCCCAGCTAGACACTTCAGTGAGAGGAAACAGTTAAGTGTTACAAATTAATAAAGGCTTTGGACCAGACGACTTTCTGCAAGCAGTGGAGCGTCCACAAGAGCGAACCAGGCCTCGCTGTTTGAAGACGCATTAGCGAAGCACTTAAAGTATTTCCAAAAGCTGTCTTGTCAAGCATGCCTGTTAGATTGCTTTTCCATGTTTTTCCAAAGAATAAAGGAAAAAAAGAAAAAGAAAACATTAAGCATCTTTATCCAGGACATGCAAAGTAGAATGAGTGATCTAAGTATGAAAAACGTTGGCTTAAAGTGCTCTGCAGTTTGCCTTGAACGTCATGGTTCTTTGCACCTTTGTGCTGAAGATGACTCATCTCCATCCAATCCCTTCGCTTCAACTCAAAGTAAACTCAATCCTGTTCATTTTCAGCTCTCTCTCTCTCTCTCTCTCTCTCTCGCTCTCTCTCTCTCTCTCTCCTCTTCCTCTCCTACATGAATCACATCTGACACACCTAGCCAAGACGTGCTTTACAAATTCCCGGTCCCGGGGATCGGAATGTGCCTCTTTTCTCTTCCCCTTTCTGGCCGCTGTCTTCCTCGGACGGTGAAACGATGCAGAGCTGCGATATGAGCTCTGTGGAGGCCTTCTTAGCCTCCCCCCCGTGCCCCCCCTCCCCCCTCCAGAGCCTCCATAAACAGGCGGGCGTGAAATGTAATCCTTGTCCTTATGCCTTTGCCCAGGCCTAGCTGCTTCGACGCTTTGTTTGCGTTTTTCCCCCCCTTTTTCCGGATCTTTGAGTGGCTGCCTCTGCCAGCGCCTTTGAAACCCAAGCTTACCCCCACCTGTAAGAGGGACAAATGCCATGTTTACATTACTGTGTGTTTAAAATGGCATCTTCATTTCCTCAGCCCTGTTTCCGGAGGAGTCCGTTCACTAACTACGCAAATGAGGGAGGATCTGTTTGTCTTGTGCTGGTGGTTTTTTGATACCGGGGGAGAAAAAAAAAGAGAGAGAGAGAGAGAGAGTCTGGTTCAGTCCCAAGTCCCAAGTTTATCCTGACTCACAAATGATGAATGAAATGTTGATTCAGCGGTGATGAATATCGGGATCAGAATACACGGGTATTTGGGATGAAGTGCTTTCAAGCACAAGTAAGTGTTAATCTCCTCCCCTGATGTTTGTGTGAAGCGTATTTCGGAGGTTTGAAAGGTTACGCATGTTTGTTTATGATAAGATCCGGCCGCCGAGCCAATATTAAAGGGAAAAAAAGACTCAGCGCTGCAAAAGCTCTTTACTTGTAACTCAATAGCCATCTTTATTGTAAATTCATACAGTTACAAATTTCGAAGGTCAATCAGATTCTTCATTCTTCTGTGTTTTCATAAGCCTCTCTCTTTCCTTCTCTCCCTCCCTCTGACCTCGGCCAAGGCCAAAAAACCCCTGTACAGCAAAGCACGGAGTGTCCTTGTGCCCTTTTATTTTTGCATCACGAAAGAGCAGGTTAATAAAAAAGCAACAACAAAGCAGTATTCTCCGTTCTGCTTCCCATTCTAAGGACCCGATCCATCTTGGCCTTGCTTCGCCAAGCGTGTCGCTCAGCCTCTGACAGGCCGTGATGCCTGGCAGGCCGGTGGACGCATGACCATTGAAGCTGAGCGAAGTACAAGCGAAGACAAATCTACCGAGGAGCCTGCCACAATAGGCTGGTTAGCACATGAAAAGGAGGCAGGCGGGGGGCTCCGCATTCGTCTTCACGCCCATTTCCTCTGTTCTTCCCAATTCCCTCGCTATCAAGGTCCGTATAGCTATTCAGCCCTTATACCAACACTGTTAGGCTTTTATTTCTGGAGTAAACTCGAGTTTTCTGTAGATGTGCAACACTTAAGGAAGAGCTGGGCAAAAAAACAAAAAAAAAGTCACTCAAATATTTTAGCAATTAAGACAAGCTGTGCGCAACTCAAGCCTGGGGTCTCATTGCAGTGTCCCCGGAATTTAATCCCTCTGATCTGATCGCTCCTGCTGTTCCATATCCATGAACTGTCCTCTCGGCTCGCCTTGGGGACGAGACCCTAGATTTCTCAATTAAACGCCAGAAACCCGAGTTCTTGCAAGGGGTCTCTGAATCTCATTTAATATCTAATAGGAAATTTCAGAGGGAGCCTGTGAAGGTCACGAGATTGGGCCCGCCATGCGATCTGTTTTCTTAGGTCCTGCCTCAAGACAGCTGTGGAATCTGACACTTGTGTCATGGAGTGCGTGAAGAGGAGAGATTAGGCAAAGTGCAGGCCCTCTTTCTCATTCTCATCACGTTCATCTACCCAGCGGTGCAGAAGGACAACTCTCTTTCAAGTTCTTCTCTTGACTGATTCCACTGACGGACGCCGCAAAACACAATCCTTCTGCGCAGATGAACCCTGACAACCTCACAAAGCTATGCGTTCGCTGCACATCCGTACAGGCCATGTAACCGCGGGCCAAAAGTGTGGACCTGAGCAGAATTTTCAGAAAGTATGGTCAATCATATCAGGTCAACAAACTATCGCATCATGTCTACCGACGTTGAGTTTAGCCAATACTGTGTAGCTAGAAAGACTGTGTGTGTGAGTGTATATGTTCCAGTTCATTTTTGTTTTGTTGTATGTTTTGATGTAGCCTCCAGGTTTTCTGGCCAACCGTCACAGCGAACTACGGTAACTGGCCATCAGAGCAACAATACCCTGTGGCTAAGAGGCTTTCTAGGACGACTGTTTAAGTGACACAATACTACAGCCATGAGGAGTCCTAGGCTAAAAGAGACCCTCCCCCGCTGCTAAGAACACTTTCCAGGCTGGCAAAGTGACTTTACACCAGAGTGTTTTCCCCCGGTTTGTTTCTCGCGAGTTGTTTGCTTTATTGTTATGCATTTTGTTCCTGCTATAAAGTGTCCTTGGGCTTGAGACAGGTGATATTTAAACTGAACTTCTTATCCTGCAGAATATATATGCTTTCTCTTAAATCCTCCATCAGTTTGAACTCTTTTCCCCTATGTACTCAAACATGGAGGAAAAACCTCACAAGGTCTTTGTGGCTCCCTCACATTGATCGGGCTGTAATTACAAATTCCTTACAACCTCACATGATGAAGCATCAAACTGAATGGAACAGCCAGGTGGATATGAAATGGTTATTATTTACAGAATCATCACCAGGAGCCAAACGATTCAGGAATATGTTAGTAAACTACTGCCGCAGACACTCAGACAAACCTAATGTAAATAGACACATCAACAAGAGTTTAAAAAAAGAAAGGGAAAAAAAGGAAAAATGTAGTGCTGATTCCAAATGTTTGGCTTGCGTTGCACGTCCTTCCAAAGACATCACGGCTAAAACGTTTGAAAAACACAGCTCTGGGCTTTTAGCAGTCCAGCAGATACAGCTGTAACACCCTCTTGGAAAGAGCTCGGCTCCAAAACGCCATTTTTATTGACATTTTTTAACGTCAGAATTGTTTTTACAGTTCACATCGCTTTCAATAGTTGTGGCTAGAAAGCAAAACAGGACCACTGCACACACTCAGCAATACATGTGACCCAGCCGTGGTCCGTGGCTTCACCACAGCTGGGAAAGCAGAGAGAAACGTCCAGTAAGGAAAGGAACTGCTGATAAGTCCAGGAGCTGACAAGATCAGAATTCAGAGCATCCAGCAGTTATCACCTCTTTTCGTCCTTTATCAACCGTCTGACCTCAAAAGAATCTTGCGATGACGGACAAGACCCTTATTTCAACCTAATGCCTATAGAAACGTACAAAAAGGGTCCAAATCCTTGGACCATATGTGACCAATGGACAAAATGGACAAAAATTCAAGAAATTCTTATTTAATGTAAGTGCAGCTTAGATGGTGGAGGACCCTTTCTGCCAGCCTGACCACCTAAGGGCCTCGAAGTCTAAAGGGAAACCCTGCATTCAGGTCCCTAGATACTTCAAGCTCCAGTTTTCCGGGTTCAAGATCACTACCAGATGTTGGCTGAGCAGCAGCTTCTAAGGCCCGAGCGAGCTCCGCAAATCGCTATAAATCACCAGGCACTTCCCCGTAGCTTCCTACATGTCTCAATTCTGCAATCACTTCAAGTCACGTCTGCGCCGCCTTCACGAGCGAACAGTAAATCTTATCTTGTTTGCAATGTTTTTGTTAGGTAGTCAGTTTATGCTGGCAGGGACCAAACACCGCAGCCTGAAACATCACTGCTGCGCACAATACAATCTCCTTTCTTTCTTTCTTTCTTTTTTTTCCCGCCACACATTGTATAATGACCCACTGCTTCCGCTGGCCCCTCTCAAGCCTACCTTTCCTCTCATTAGTTTCGCCAGTGACACAGAATTTCCTTAACCGGTGCAACGGCGTAAACCTTAGCTCCAGTCTGCGGGTCGGCCTGAATCGCTGGACTGTAAAAATACACGAATGCCGGATACACGCATCGGTAAACAAGTAAGGATACTTTGGCGGCATGGGGAAAAATAAATCTGTCATCAGACGCGGGGATAGCAGTGAATGAGTAAGTGTAGGGAGCGAGGGAGGGAAAAAGAAACACAGTTGGCTTGCAAGACAGCAAGCAGGGGTATAGTTTAGGACCTATAAGGGGAACAAGTGGTTCCCAGAGCCTGGGCTGCCACTGATGGATGGATGCTAATGTCTTTCCCATCTGGATCGAGGAAGGGCAAAGCTACTAATGAGTCCTATCAACACAAGTCTCCAGGCCTCCCTGGGGCAACCGATCACATAGCCACAGAACACAGGAAGGACTGCACAGGCAGTTGCGGTATTAAAACGCGGGTTTTGTGTACAGGGGAGGAGGGAGGTCGTCCTGAGGTTAATCTAAGTGATGAGTGGAACTCAAAAAGTTCGGAAGCTGGGGATTATGACTAGATTAGGATCTAGATTAGTGGCCTGCCAATATTTAAAAACCGGGACTCGGCGCTATAATAGGGCGATTGTGACAAATTAGGGCGCAAAATATTGGAAGCTGGTGGCGGTACTTGACTTTGTGGTTTTGGAGGTTGCATGGAAAGTGATCTTTCTCCTGCTGCTGCTTTCCAGCGGAGGTGAGGAAGAGGTGAGGCGGTAAAGCAAACGAACTAGGTCAGTAACAACAAATGAAAATACGTCGGGGGGGGATTGATTGAAATGCAGGATCCTTTCGCGAAGGACCGTCATGGCACTTTGCTGGGGCCTCGCTTCTGTGCAGGCGCAAACAGAGGAGCTTTTGTGCGATCGAATATAATAAAGAGGAAAGAGAAAACTGTGAAAATATTTGTCCGAATGAAAGTGTGGTTTGGTGAAGGGTGGAGGTGGTGGAGGGGTGTAATAAGAAAAAGGTGCCGGTGTTCTTAGGCCAGCGAGAAGCTGCAAACGTTAAACACACAAAGGGCAGAGATTCAGGTTGGTTCTCAACTAATTACTAAGACCACACACAGAGCCAGAGGGAGGTGCGGATCAACTTCCACCGACGCGCTCATGGTTCATCACTCAGAAGGGGTTCAATGGTTGAACATGAGGTAATGTTTTTTTGCAACAAATGTTATTGACATTCTTGCATTTTTTGCATTGAACCTTACGCAACAGAGCAACAGAGGCATTATCTAATTACATTTTTATATTTACCAAAAAAACATCTATCTTTGGATAACAGCAGGGGATTTTGTTGGGGAGACAACAGCTGGAACAGCTGGACACCGGAGGGTCAGGGTCCAGCACACCTGGTTCAATTGACATTTTAATATCAGGTTTAGTAAATATGTTTGAAAATGGGAGCTGCCAAACTGCGCTGGACACCAGCCCTCAAGGACTGGTACGGGCACCCCTGCATTAGAGAAAGGATTTTAATGAAACTTTGTTTAATCAAGCAAACACTATTTACTAGGGATGCATCGATCGATCGGCCAGTAATCGGAAATGGCCGATATTTGGCCTGATCGGTGATCGGTGGATCACTCGCGCGTATTGCCGATTTTAAACCGATCTTTTTTGGGCGGGGGGGTTATTTATTTGTTTATGTATCGCATTTTATTAATTTAAATTTGTAAAGAAAATTTGATATGTAAAAAAGCTTTATATTTAGATTTTTGTTTGTATTTGCTGTAGAGCTGCCACTATCATATGTCACTATTATAAAAGTAAACAGGGAATGTAACTCCCGCGTTACATTAAAAAAAGCTGAAACCCATTTTTTTGTGTCGTTGTCGTCGACTACATGCAGCAGCTCTAATTTTCTGATACCGAAAAAAATCGGTATCGAAAAATTGGTATCGGCCGATCACACTTACAAAAAAATCGGTAATCAGAATCGGCCAAGAAAATTGCAATCGGTGCATCCCTACTCTTTTTCGTTATTTATTTCTGGTCATAAATGCAGCTGTTAGCAGTATAATAGAAAATCATTCAGAAAAATCCAGTAAAATAAGTTCAGGAGTGAATATATATATTTTTTCTCAAGTGCAAGTAGAGAAACACAGACTTTGAGTAAAAATTAAACCCCAGAACTGCATTCCCCAGTGAGATCTCAGAAAACGTACTGTATCTGAGTAAATATAGTGTCTGTGGTATAAAAGACATATTTGGATACTTGGTTTTGACAGGAAACACACATTTCAGTGATATACGACACAACGTGATGCTGCCAAGGGGCTTAAAGACAGTTACTTACAAAATACAATTAGACATCAATTTAACTGAGCTCACTAAACAGATTTCAGTTGCATTCTACCATTTAATACTGTAGTTTAATAAATATGTTAAATAAATATGTATTCAAAATTCTGCCGGGACCAAAGTTGTCATTTCTGCCATCAACATGCAACATATACGTCCTCCAGCTTTTGTACTAATGAAATGGTTCTTGGCTTTACATATATAGTCTTCATTCTCCTTAATTCTAAGACTACAGCAACGGCTACGAAAACATTTATATGAACCGGCCGTCCACTATGGCTCATCTGGACAGGCTTGAGTTACACACAAAAGAAATGAGCCAACAAAGAGATTACAGAACAAGACTCAGTTCAAGGGCCCTGACTAACCAGCATGGCAAAGACAGCGGCGGCTCATCAAAGCCTTGCTGGCAAAACTTGGGCGCCCCAGCACAGCGGGTGCAGCTGCTTGGACTGAAGTCATCATGGCAGCTGCCCCCCAAAACCTCAGCTCCATTAGGGGCATTCAAGGGGCCGATTAAAAGCCTCAAACCATGCGTGCCTCTCCACATTCTTACTGCCTTATGAGAGTTTTAGACTGCTCTAAAACTCTGGACTGTCCTGGAGGATTTCCCTGCTCTCAATACCACAGCAGCTACTTCGCTTTAGGTACCTGACGCCAGATTAGGGCTGGGCGATTTGGCCTAAAATCAAAACCTTGATTAATTGAACATTTTAACTCGATTACGATTAATGAACGATCATTTTATTTATTTATTTATTTATTTGCCCTCATAGTTCACTGACAGGTTGCTCAGTTGTCTCAGTGTTTGAGCTCTCCGTGCTCCACATGTCGGCGGAGTAACGTCACATAACGGAGCGGGGTCAC
>JBBPDE010233649.1:0-12516 GCA_037974605.1 Nannopetersius ansorgii | reverse complement strand
ATATATACGAGAAGGTCTGGTTAAAGGCTGAAGTGAAGATACATCTTTAGCTTCCTTAAAGTAGCTTCCCTGATATATGTAGGTCCTTTGCAAGGTGGGCTACACAGAAACACGTTATAAAACTAACAAAATCCACTAAAATCATGCAATATAGAATTCTCCCACATCATTAAACACACTCATATAGAGTTGTAAAATGTACTTAGGCAAATATTGCAAATGATTATCAAAGGGTATAAGTGGCTCGGCAAATTCAGAATATGTATTTTTTCTTCAATTGAAGAACACCTGACTTCCATATTCTTTGATTTTTGATATTCTTAATTTTTAAATAGCAACACGATGCAAAAGATTATCAAAGTCAGAGCAGTATGAGGCCATAAAGGAGAGAAGAAACAAGATTCAAGATTAATCAAGATTCAAGATTATAGGTTAAGAATCACGCTAATGTTAAATAACAATAAATATTTATTGAACTTTAGTTTCAAGGTTCAGCTATGAGATATAGTCTATAATTGTTTAGTCTTTATGTGTGAAATATAGACATAAGACTCACAAAAGTTAACCCTCGTCTTTCTTTATTCACATATCTCCACTCTCCATCTACCTCAAACCTTCACACAGAGACCCCCACACCTGACCCCAAAAAGCCTGAATCAAATGTGACACTGTCCCCGAAGCAGAAGGAGGAACAAGCGCTGATAAGAGCAAAACAATTGGCCAATGCAGTTCACTATATCTGGGAAACAGGAGAGGACAAATACATGCTTAGATACTTTCACACAGGCTTCTGGCTGTCCTGTGAGAAACACCATGAGGGTGACGAAGGTAAGAGTGTTGTGTCTTTATTTTCCAATAAGATGTGAATGTGCACCCTGTGAAAGTTTGAAATCCTTGGAAATGATCTACAGGGTCTAAATTACAAATGATATAGTAAGGTAAAGTGACCCCGTTTTAGTCATGCATGAACAAAGTGAAATTCTTTCTCTGCATTAAAACCATTCACCAAATGAGGCAATGTGCAGCCGCCTAAGAGGGGTGCCTGGGAGGCAGCGTGTGGAGATGGTACATTTCTCAAGGATACCTCCCTGTCCTGAGATTCAAACCCACAACATTCTGATCTTAGGGCAAACTCCCTGTATTTATCCATATAGGAAACATATACGAATATATAAATAGAAAACAGATGTGAAATGCGTATCAACATATGTAAATATTTGTGTATGAAAATATTTGTTTATATTATATTATATTGTATTATACAATATTGTATTTGCACACACAAATATTCAGATGAGTTTGTGTTTCCTATGAGTGTCTTTATTGTCAACTCAAATACAAGAATGTGCAAGAATAACGACTAAAAAAACAAAATATTCTCTCCATTATTGGATTCTCATTTGTACAAATCAGTGGGAAAATTGGTGTATCATGCCGCACCAAGACTAGAAAAGGCTCATAGATTAAAAATAGATTGTTCTATATTGACCCAGTCAAAGTTCTAGTCCTAACCTCAGTTTCTCTCAGTTTCACTGAGAATGCTTCTCACTGTTTGGAAACTGTAGTCAAGCAACAACCTAACCTGGACAACCTGCTGCAAATCTGACAGGATTAATGGAAAATAACCTCCAGATAAATAGACTTAACTTTTTTGTCCCTGAAAGTAGTTGTAACACATATTTGCAATACAATACTGGACAGAAATATGAAAATATGTATCTGTGTCATTGGTAATATAGAACATTTTGTTAGCTTTCATTGGTAGGAATACTTTCATTAGGCTCTGGATATATATACTTTACTGCTCATAAGATAAAAAAAAAACCTTTCTTGAAGAGGTACCATGTCAGGGTTTTGTGTCATTGTCTTCTTGCAATATTCAGTTTTTTTCTTCTTCAGTTTCTATCCTGAATATGGAAACTTCAATGATTGACAAAGTGTTTTTTTATTGTAATGCTTTCCTTTTTTTCTCTAAACATACCTTTAGTGAGTTTTAGGTTCAATATGTTTGTTTCGTTAGGATATAGTACCTGTTTCCAAAGTGCTTCTGGTTTATCTGAGAGTTGTGTTAAATACTTCTGAATTAACCTTACCTTCTGATGACCCTTACATGTAGACAGGATGCCTGTGCTTCACCTTTTTCAGCCCTTCAAAGCACAGTTCCATTTCTTTATGAGTTTTTAGACAATGGACATAAACAGGGAATCAGTAAAAAGGTAAAAAAAATTAACAAATAAATAAATAAATACACACAAACACACACATACATATGTAATATATTTTATATATTATATATATTTTAATTTAAATTAGTTTATATATATATATTATTTGTAATCATATACAAGAACTAAAATATATAATAACTAACTTCCTTAACTTATGAAAAAGTTCAATGACAATAATGTTATCCTACGGATAGGATGGATCCTTAAAATGAACTTGGTGTGCCTGATAAGCTTTCTAAATTCTAAATCAAAAGAAGAACTTTAATGTAATACAAATTTGACATCTGTGCTTACGTAAGCGCTTAATGAAAGACTGAGCCAGAAACCAGGTGCTTGCAAGTCACATCTGCTCGCAGCTTGGTGTAAACTAACGTAATCCTGCACCACAGAATCAGATGACCAGTACATTCATCCAAACTGTTTTCCCAACAGGAATTAAAACACTGATTTATCCTAAATCATGCATCTTTACAGAGCAATTATGCAACATTCCTGTATTATCTTTGTTTCCCTGTGTCTTTGTTTTTCCTTCTCTCATTTTTTCCCCTTTTTATCCACCCTCTTTCTATGTAGTTTCCATGCCGTACACCACTGTTTGTATCCATATTTCTTCAACACTGTTCCACACTGGTCTTTCTTGGTTTCCTTTAGTTTTTTTCCTTGCTCACTGCTCAGTTTGTCAGTTACATTATATTACATAGATACTTTTATGTGAACAATTTCAAGAAACCCTCAAGTTTCAGGACAGTGTGAGAACAAGAGGAAAGTGCTAAGTGATCGTTTTTTTAATGTAGGAGTAGTGCAAGAAGATAGATACAGCATCAGGAGAAGAGATGCTCTCTGAAGGGATTTAAAATTATTATCTAAAATTGAGTATCTTTATTCACTGTGACCAAGATATTAAACTGAATCCTCCTCACCTGACAGAACGGTACAAATTGTGTTGATCTTGAGCGCATGCATCTCCTTATTTAAACACAATAACAGGATCTCCACCAACATCATAAGGAATCCCATTGGCAGCAGACTGATATACGTAAACTCAGAAACCACTGAGAGACAAAGAACACCTAATGACGGATAAAAGGAAGGGAGACATTTGAGTTACTAGCATTCTTATTTTTGACTGTTTTAATTTTACTAACACATTTTACTTTTAACTGATAGATAGACAGACAGACAGACAGACAGACAGACAGACAGACAGACAGACAGACAGACAGACAGATACAGCATCAGGAGAGGAAATGCTCTCTGAACAGACTGAGCCTTCAGGAGGTTTTTGAAGATAGAGAGGGATTCTGCTACTCAATTTGTCAGTTCTGTCAAAACTCACACTTGCATCCTTGCATCAATGTCTTGGTCATATTGAAATAAAATTGTAACACTGTAAACTGTTTTAAACAGTTAATTAAACAACTAATTTTCTGTATTAATTTAGTCAGCATTCCTACTAAATAAAAATAAAAGATGTCTAGATTTTAAAAATTATTACACTAGGGCCTAGTGTAATAATTTTTAAAATCTAGACATCTTTTATTTTTATTTAGTTTTACTGCTTTGAGCAAATGGCTGGTTGGCTCAGTTAGTTTGAGGGAGGTGCTAATAATTTAGCTTTGGGTGTCACGTCTGTGGGGGCTAGCCCCCCACGGACGAGAGCTACCTCGGGGCATGGAGCAGACAGGAAACCAGGGATCCATGCTGATGCCTTTTTATTTACAAAAAGGAAAACAAAGAACTGAAACAGGCACGAGGGCCACCAGGAACATGAACGGGGACTAGAGACAAGAATAATAGGCAGGGTAAATGAGACGCTACAAACGACGATGGACACATGACGTGTGTCACACAAAACAGAACTTAAATATCAGAAATCAGGTCAAAATTACAAGACAGGTGGAAACTCAATCATATGACAAAACCAGACACGTGACACAAGCACAACAAAACATGAAACCACAATAAAAGTCCTTAAACACGAACAGAACACAGAGTCCAAAAAACTGAAAAGCAGTGGCCCTTACTGGCCAATGACTGAACCGTTACATTGGGTTAGGCTCTGACTTCGTTTTGGGGCAGCTGGTGGTGCAGTGGTTAGGGAGTTGCCCCTACACTCAGAAGGTTGTAGGTTTAAAAAAATTCTGGGACAAAAAATCTTACCGGGCATTTTGCTAACAAGAATATGTGCTGGTGTCCCTCTCAATAGCGTTTTTTTCAGGTGGAGGGGTCTCAAAATGCCTGGTAAAATTTTTATCCCAGTCCAGCCCTGGATTTGAACCTACAACCTTCTGATTGTAGTGGCAACTCCCTAACCACTACGCCACCAGCTGTCCCAAAACGAAGTCAGAGGCTATAATGTTTGATAAAGGGATTCCTTGCCGGCCCAAATACCCCGTATGCCTGATGGCCAGTTCAGCACTATTTGAATCCCAGCACTGCTAGTGTCATCACTGAGGTTCCCTTAAGCAAGGTACTGTCCCCACCCTTATTGGTGGCAGCCCCTTGCTTCACTTGGTGAATGGGTTAAATGCAGAGAAATAATTTCACATTGTTCACACTGTGTGCTGTGATGTGGCTATAAGGAGCCACTTTACTTTTTCCTGTTTATTATGGACATCACAGCCTCATTTGCTTCAGTTGTTCAGTTTGTTAATTCTGTCAACTAGCAAAAACTGTGCATTCATATTTGCATTTGGTTTTGTCATTCCAGTCACTGTATTAAACATCCGTAAGAACCTTTTTTTTGGTAAAGTGTAGAAGACTAGTTATTAAGAGTTTGACATTTTACTTTCATTCATCTGTTCCAGGAGAGAAATGTCGAAGTTTCATCGAACTGACTCCTGGAGAAACACAAGGTAAACTTATTTACCAGATTAAATGCATTTTACATGGTAAATGTCAGACTTGCATAATTCCAAAAAAACTTTTGATCATCAGAATGGCTTCATGGATTTACCCCAAAAGGCAGCTTCCTTGTTAGTAGCATTAAAACAGTAAAAAATAAGAATACTTGTAACTCAAATATCTCCCTTCCTTTTGTCCGTTATTAGGTGTTCTTTGGCTCTCGGTGGTTTCCGAGTTTACGTATATCAGTCTGCTGGCGATGGGATTCCTTATGATGTTGGTGGAGATGCTGTTATTGTGCTTAAATAAGGAGATGTATGCACTCAAGATCAATGCTTTTGCTGCAATTTGCACCGTTCTGTCAGGTGAGGAGGATTTAAATACGGTAAACTGTTTCACACATTTCATAAAAAAGAAAAAAACAATCATACAGTTTTCCACTTACTCCAGGTTTAGTTCATTAATGGTCACCTAAATTGTTACAACAACCCGCTCAAAGTACATACAGGTGGTACAGACTTTTTGAGTTTTGGGATGTATTTACTGTACCGTGTGCTCAATGTTAATATAAGTTTGTAGCAAAAACCATTGCTTTTTATGAAGTATTGATGTAATTCCGTGTAATTCAATGTAATTTAACACAATGTAATTTCATTTCATGTCCTTTTTCTGTTTCAGGTATGATGGGAATGGTGGCACATATGATGTACACTACAGTATTCCAGCTGACCGTCAGTATTGGCCCTAAGGACTGGAGACCGCAGACTTGGGACTATGGCTGGTCATTTGCGTAAGACAATAATAATAATAATAATAATAATAATAATAATAATAATAATAATAATAATAATAATAATAATAATAATAATAATAATATGTTTACATTTTGTTGTTGTTTTTATTATAGATAAATATGGTACTATATTGTAAATGTATGTTTACTTTTTTTACTGTAGCTTGCAAATTACCATGAGAAAAGAAATCATGTTCCTGTTAACTGCAATAATAATGTGATTTATGTTGCCCAACCATGCCTTATTTCAGGTGTATGTTATAAATACAGCTTAGCTCTGTTTCCTCCTAGTCTGGCCTGGATTTCTTTCAGC
Source organism: Nannopetersius ansorgii (assembly GCA_037974605.1). Classification (NCBI taxonomy): domain Eukaryota; kingdom Metazoa; phylum Chordata; class Actinopteri; order Characiformes; family Alestidae; genus Nannopetersius; species Nannopetersius ansorgii. Next base: position 6,338 of record JBBPDE010233649.1, on the reverse strand, counting down.
TGCTGCATGGCGGCTGCTGTCTTCACCCTCAATTCTTACACCAAAACATTAATTGAGATGAAACACCGGGCCCGTGTACGCCTGGAAGAGGCTCGTGCTGCTAGCCATGCGCCCCCTTACGATGAAGTCATCACAGCCCATCCCGGGGGCAGCGTTTACTCAGTCAACCGGCTGCTCCAGCACAGCCAGAAGGGAACGCTGATTGACACTGTGTGGCCCTCTAGGGAAGACAGGCCATCCGGGGTGATTGTGGAGGGTATGAATGCTCATGGGCTGGTGCTGGTGGGTGGCTGCGGAACCCAGGGATGTGAGGACTGCGAGAGAGAGATGGATGAGATTGAGGATGCACTGGAGCGAGAGGAGAGGGATGGGACTGATGAACTCTGCTAAGCGATGGAAAATAATGAAATGTGTTTGGACTAAATAAATAAAGCAATGGTAAGAGGGAATAGAAGCCATAGACGAAGGAGGAGAGGGTGACTGGAACATGAGCGAATTCTGTAAAATTTAGTACAGCTAATTAAATTAGTTATCTGAAAAGTAGCACGCTGTTGACTGAAACATGTCTGCAAATTTTTGTGCACAATACATATTATTTACTGCATTTAACATATTGGAAAAATTATAAAACATAATATATAATATGTATGATAATTTTTCCCCAGGCCACACTGTTTTATTTTATTCCCAATATGATAACTCTAGCAAATAAACAACAATTGTGCATCAAAATGTGTAGAAGCGTGTTCTCTGGAGAGGATGTGTACTTATTAATGGAATACCAAATGTTCAGATGAAGCAGATCAGCAGAAATTTTGACATAGGAGAATGTTTGATATTGGATGAAAAACCCAAAAAGCTGGAACTTTGGTAAGATTGTCATTCTGCAAGCATATGAACAGAAGCTAATAATACAATATAATAGCAGAATATTTGATTATATAACTGTGAAGATCACACTGTAGTCTGCAAGGACTATTTCAAAAATAGTCTATTTTGTACAGTGCTATTCACTGATTTCATGCAGTGGTGCTGCTGGCCATTCTGTGCATGAAGTGAGTCTTTCTACCTCTCTGTGGCTCCACATGGGTGAGTGATGGTGACATCATCAATCCAGCAGATATTTTACTCATGTCCTTTAGATATTACATCATGTCACTATGTCATCTTCCGACTTGTTCTGCGGCATATTTATTTGGTAGGTTTTACAGGTTATCACACTGCGCTCTTTAAAAGCCTTTGAGAAGGACCCAGCCTGGCCCAAAGGAGGATGGCTAGGCAATTGCAACCATTGATTCTTCTCTGCTTTGGTTGTACAGCAACACCTCCACATTTCAATGTCCTACATAACAGTTTGCTATGGAATCTGTTCTTCTTCTTTGGGTAAATCTGTATGTTTTATCTTTCTTGAAGAATTTCAGTTATTTTTTTTATCAACAAAGAGCAACAACGAGGGTTTATAAAGCTAAAAAAATGGTCAAATCTGAAATCACAACTTTTATTTCATTCTCTTCAATATCTGAAGCAACTGAAAACGCAATTGATATATGAAGCAGCTAAAGAATACCCTTGGCTAGAGACGCAACCACTTACCATGGGTTTGTATTTGGGTTTGAACTGTTGGAGGAAATCTGAACTAACTTTAAAAAACTGCCCCTTTATATTTAATTAGAAACTGAAAAAATCTCTGAATGGGATTGTGGGTGGTGGGATGGGAGCATAGACACACTGATTAACATTTTTTGGACAAGGACAGACCAGAAACTGACTCATGGTCAAGGCTCTGAAATGACATTTGAATCTCAGTCTTACATTGGAGATTATGCAAGAGATGTTTTGCTCTGTTACCTCTTCACAGAACCTCCCTCATTAGTGTTTGTGTATTTAATTGTGGGGCTGAGGTTGTTCACCTGTTAGTAGTCTGACTATTAAGTACTTAAAATGTTGTTGCTAGTGATTTTGATGCTAGAAATGTAGACAAGAGTTTTCAGTGTATTACACACTGCAAGCTATAAAGCTAAAAATATAGGGCCAAGACACATCAAGCTGATAAGAAAGAACTCGTACCAACTCAGGATGGCCTTCCGTCACCTCAGGTGTTCTGTCCAATATACCACAGAGACTATAGCTCATAGTAACACTAGCTTGCTTAACGTGTGAAGGAGAGCAGCTCTCTATGTCTCTATGTAGAAACTCTAACAGTCAAAGTTATGTACTGCACCCTTAAAACATACTGTCTAATTATGAGAGTGAGAAAGAGAGAAAGAGAGTCATTTAGGACAATATAATTTCACTTATCTCATCTTAAACAGTGCTCTGAACAAGCAATGCACATGACTAAACGGCTTGGTGAGGTTGATTAAATTAGTAATAAACTGCGAGTATTGTGGAAATCCCAATGCCGTCATGACCATGAGTTCTAAAATCAATTTTCAGCCATGTCAGATGAGAAACTGATACAAAACAAAGCTGTATAAAGCAAAGATATACTGTTTGACTGTCCTTAAAGCTTTACATGTCTGTTTTTAAGCAAAACTCATAGTGTGAAGGTGAAAGTAAACCACTGCCAAAGGTTTTGGGGCAGCTGGTGGCCTGGTGGTTAGGGAGTTGCGTCAGTGATCGGAAGGTTGTGGGTTTGAATCCCAGGACAGCCAGATGTACCACTAGGGTACCGTTCCCACACACTGCTCCCCAGGCACTGTGTCGCTGGGTTAAGTGCTGAAAAAAAAGTCCCATTCTTGACACTGTGTGTTGTGGTGTGTTCATATGTGCCTATTAGGGGCCTGTTTACTTTGTAAAAGCGAAAGTTTATTAAAGAGTGAAATAACAGGCACAGTTGGGGTATGTTCATAGTTAGGCAACACAATGTTTAAATCATCCATGAAATGTCTAGTGCTTAATTTTATTTGAGTGTGTCAGCAGTGTGCATCTGTGTTTATTCATAACAAGAACAAATATTTTCTTAATGAGATAAAGTTAAAACATTTAAATAGCAAAGCTGGTTGGGCTCAGTGACAACCTGGAGCCAGCTGAGGGCCAACAGACAGTTTACTGTGTCAGGGCTCGAGCGTTTATTGTCTCAAACAATTGTGAAAGAAGACCAGCTCACATTGTTGTTTACACAACAGTGATATTTTGCAGAGGAATAGGTACTTTTGGGTATCAATGAGTTGTCCAGTTACTACCTGTGGGTAACCACTAGTTGATAGCCAGTGGTTAGGGCATTCGTCCTGTGATCAGAAAGTCCAGGTTCGATTCCCAAGACCGCTAGGCACCTCTGAGGTACCCTGAGCAAGGTACCGTCCCCACACACTGTTCCCCGGGCGCTGTGTTCATAGCTAACCCCCCCCTTCACTTTGTGAATGGGTTAAATGCAGAGGAATTATTTCGTACTGTTCATGTATGACCAGATTTTCACTTTCACCTTAAATGAAAAAGTTAGTTGAGGATATGAGTCTTGGCGCACAGCAGTGAGTGGGATTAGGCAGTCCTGTAAGCTTACTGATGAGCTTGGTATTGAGTTGGTTAAATGAGAAATACTTTCCAAGCCCTGCTTAGAGAGAGTTAATCTTTCTCTTGCAAGGAAAAACACAATCAGACAGATGACTCTATTGGCAGCATCTCTACAATGATCTACCCCTTTGAGTCTTTCTCCTAACATGAGCTTCTGAGGTGAGAGCAATTTAAAACTACATACAGTAAAGGGGCATTTAGCAGACACCCTTATCCAGAACAACTTACAATCATTAGTTACAGGTACAGTCCCCCTGGAGTAACTGAGAATTAAGTATCTTCCTCAAGGACACAATGGCAGAAAATAGGGGTTTGAACCTACAACCAGGGATGCCAGATCCGAGTGACAGTTTCCAGCCCAAACTCAACGTAAAAACCGCCCACTTCAATAAAAACCAGCCCAAATCTCCACCTAGCAAAAAACTTATGTTGAACGTAAAAGTATAGACGTAGTCTGATAAAAAGCATAAACACAGAAAAATGCACAAAAAAGCTTCCTTGTCCGCAAAAATGAGAACTATTTAGTCAGTCACATGCAGTTTTTATAGAATGGATCTTACCTCAAAGTTTATTACTCTTTTCTTGAACTGAAGAATGTTGATCACGAATAACTATCTACAGTCCATTAAAGCCAAACATAAATGCTAATACACGGAGGAATGAACTCTCCCCAACACTTGCTGGGGAGGTTTGAAACTGGCTGATGTCACTAGTTCCTGCAGCAGACTCTGTTGGTACAGCAAAATACGGAACACTTGGCACATAACAAGACTTTTTTTGTGGCGCCATGTTCCTTCAAATCATTAAGTTGCGCTCGAATTTATGTGTTACAATACTTGCAGCGAGCTTTGGAGTCATCCTCTGGCACAGGGGCAACCCAGCATTTTAGTTCCGGATAAGTCTCCCATTCCTTTCTGTAAAGTTTTTTGTATTTTCCCCACTTCGGTATGATGCTATCTCTAGGTAAATCACCTCTCTGTGACTTGGTTTAACTTTTTGGCGCTTATAAGAAGTGACCAATACAATTTCACTGTGATGTTTGGTTAACCAATGGCCGTCACTGATTGATGATGTCATATTTCACAGATTCTCTGAATGAACTCTCTGAATGACGGCTGACTGGACAGCTAAGTGACACGTACTTTTTTATGTTTCTCCGCATAATAATTTTTAAAATATATTCCTGGCATATTATTAAAAAATATGTTTAAAGTGATAATAATAATACTGACAGTAAAACCCGCTAAATATTTTAAAAAGTAGCCCAAATTTTATAGACCCGGCCAATGCCAATTTTCCCAGCCCAGCATAAACAGAAGAAGCCCAATTGGGTGGGAAACCGACCAATCTGGCAACACTGCCTACAACTTTGCGGTCATCAGTTTCACAGGCACTAAAGAAGTCATTTGGGACAACGCCCTCAAAAAGGTTTGGTTCTTTAATACACTTCACACAGTGTAAAGATCATAAACGTAAAAATACTTTTCTGTTCAGCTGAGCCAAGAACCATTTATTCTTATGACTAATAAATCAAAATTTTGGGATGTGCTGTTTTGGAATGTCAATTAGACCTAAATGCTTTAAAAGTAAAGTGGTAATCATTCATCAACACAACACAGCGCAGTGTGTGAACAAGATAAAATTCTTTTTCTGTACCTATTCTCCTAGTGACGTAGTGGGATGCCACCAACAGGGCACCCAGGGACTATCGTGTGTGGGGACGGTACTCTTTGGTGACACTAGCAGTCATGGTATTCAAACCCTCAACCTTGTGATCGCAGGGGCAACTCCCCATATGTTGTACTCTCCTAATCAGGAATTGAACCGCAGTCTCCTGAATGACAGGTGGGGATCACTGCCACTATACTAACAAGGTGTGGTATTACATTCCTTGAATTGACCCCAAATTATTCTTTTTTTTTGTTTCTAAATTGGTTTGCTGACCCAATTTAATCTGTCCAAGATATCATACATGATCATTTATCTTTTTTATCTGTGAAATAGATTAGTTCACCAGTGGTGAGAAGGCAATGGCTTTTCTGGTCCATGGATTTATTTAATTCAGAAAAGTTTACTTACTCACTTACTTATTGAGCTAAGTCACCCATGTTCAGAACGATTGTGTGTTCTAAGATACTATGAAGGCAGTAATCCCTCTAGACCTAGCCCTCCAGACTATCTGTCCAGCTCCTCATTTTGCAGACACATAAAAATGTGCCCTTGATCGGATAAACAAAAAGATGGAGAGATTACAACAGTTATAGAAGAAGGTCATGACAGACGCTTTCAAATGTTGTACAGAGGATTATGCCAGTAATCTCTCAGTTAAGTCAGAGAGAACTATGAGGAATAGAGTGGGAGAGATTGAATAAAGCAATTTTAAGCATTCTTACATCTGAAAAAGACACAATTTCCATTGCTATGGCTCTACGCTCCAGCACACTGGATTTGTAATGCAAGAGTATTTTTTATCAAAGTTTTTTGGTAAAGCATATGAGAATCAAAGCCCTTTTTACTATAAATACACCCCTTTTCATTTCAGGGGACCTAACACTTACTACTCTCCTCTGGTTCTCACACTGTCCTGAAGTCACTTAGGAAGTGTCTGCCAAATTAGTTTAAGTGTGGTGTAATGAAAGACATAATGAAAAAACTGCCTGTTTAGAGAGACTGGAAAATTGTCATAAAAATTACATAAAATTACGATGTGGACCGCAGGACTAGAAATAATTCTCTTTTACAAACCAGATTCCAAAAAAGTTGGGACACTATACAAATCATGAATAAAAACTGAATGCAATGATGTGGAGGTGCCAACTTCTAAT
>JBBPDE010233638.1:0-12517 GCA_037974605.1 Nannopetersius ansorgii | reverse complement strand
AACGGAGCGGGGTCACGTGACTCCACACGCGGTAGTGTTTTTAAAGGGAAAGTAATCGAAATAATCAACCTGGAAAATTTTTATCGATTATAGGTTCTGAATGTCATTTTCGATTACTTTTCGATTAATCGCCCAGCCCTAATTCAAAGTATTTGCTTTTTATTCGATTAAATGAATCTCGACTACATACAACATAAATGCTCCAGAACTGGCCATGCTTACGGAACACAAATCTGTAATACAAGGTGGGGAAACGCACATGCAACAAAAACCATGGAATGGTACCTACCGACAAAGTTGATCTTGGGTGTGTTGACCTTTTTGACAGCAGTCGCAGTGATAGAAACACTGCTCGGGACAGGACTCTTGCCCTGTGCGGCAGAGGTCATGGTGCTGTTTACCATGCCAACAGGTTTCAGGTAAGACGAGTTTGAGATGCTAGAGGAGGAAGCAGGCAAAGCAGAAACAGTGCTGCTGGTGGAACTAATTACAGCGGCACTGGCTGTCTTGCTGGGGACTGACGTGGTAGACGTGGACACCTGTGTCACCACACTGGGTTCTGTTGAAGGAATGGGCTTTCCCAGTTTGGTGTGAAGTTTTACAACCTACCATGGAAGGGAGAGAAACAACCAAGCAGAAATATTCAGAAGTCTGGACCTATTAGGGTTATTATTTGTTTTTAGTGATTTCTTACTCATAACTCATTGAGGTAGAGAAATTGGGGAAAGGGTGCGAGTATATAATTTTCACAAACAAAACCTAGTCCTGGATTAAGTAGTTCTGTGAATGGAGATTTTCCATTGAAAAGGAAAGAGTAGTCCAAGACTAGGCTTAATCCCTATCCAGGAATCCGACCCTATATGTTTGATTTAGATATTTTGCAACATTATATAAACACAAAGGAAAAAAAATTAACCCTTAGTCTAAACTACACGGCAGGTCACAGTGTGGAATGAATCACTTACTTTCTGGTGTTTTGCTCCACGGATATGTGCAGCGTAGGCATCCGCCCCAGTGCAGGCGACATCACAGAGTTCACAGCGCAGTTGATTCTGCGTTCCGCGAGCTGAGCTGCTGCCCCCGCTACTGCTGCTACTGCTCTGAGAAACCTTCAGTGCTGCCTCCTTCTTCTTGTGCTTCTGTCCCTCCAGATGCTCTTTATATGTCTGGAAGTGAACAGAAAGGCATTCATACAGACGCATTCATATGTGAAATGGAAAAGTGATAATTCCATGCATAACAGCTCAGATAGAAATTAAGAAATGTGTTCACATCCAGCTTCGAGAAAAATATTACTGGGGAGAAGAAGAATAAGGAGGGGAGGGATGAAACAAAAACAATGGGGGGACAAAAGGGGGGAAATTCACACACACCCAAAAGCATGACGTACCTGTGGGCCCGCACAGCTAATCTTGCAGACGTCACAGTAGTGTATTTGTGGCGGTTTTGGGGGTTGTTTGGGCTTGAGCATTTTGTTCTGGAAGGGAGTTTTCTTGGTGAAAGTGCTGCCAGTCCAGGCTGCAGAGGCTGCGGCAGCTGCAACAGCTTGCTTCTGCTGCTGCTGCTGCTGTTGCTGGTAGTACGAGGATGCAGCAGAGTATACAGCTGCCTCATAGCCTGAATAGGACGTGCCTAAAAACAAGAGCAATAATTAGACAACTTAGAATAAAAACCTGTATCCACACTGACCCTTTGGTGTTAAGAATGGACGCTCATAGAGGTACCAAATAACTAGTACTGCTAATGTTCATATTAGATTGGGATATACCAAGATTAAAAGTATTCAGAAGTCTATACTCTTCGGGAAACCTAGGATGGTTAACATTTATGTTTGGTTATTTCTCACTCAGAGCTCAAGGAAGTCGAGAAACTGAAAAATGGTGGGCATAGAATTAGTAAGTTAGTAGTGAAGTTTGCAAAAGCTGATGGTTCGCACAATATAAGGGTGATAAACATCTTGTTTGAACAATATGTACATTCAAAGTTGGGCTGCATGATATTAGCAAAACATGCGATATTGAGTGCTGCGATGGCGATATCACATGCGATAAGGGAGTAAAAACTTTATAGTGTTAATGCTTTTCTGCTTTGGATTTGCTGGTAGCAGAGACTCCAGACACTGACTAGTCTATGCAGAAAAAAAATGAAACGCAATATTTCCACTCCAACATGTTTTTTTTTAAGAATTTACAAAATGTTAAAAATGTATAATCTTAAATAAATGTAAACATTTTATATTATAGTACATTCTTAGCCAGGAAAAAATAGCAAAAGGAACAATCTATAACAGCAGCACAGAAGATGAAGAAACCGCCCAGTGATTTTTTTTTTTTTGCCTTCTTCTCTGTGGCTCTGGGTGAAGAGTTTTGGAAAAACACCATTTATTGCAGTTCAGTCAGTCTTTGGCGATATGGATATTGCACATGTTGATATCACGATTACAGAAAATTTGCAATATATTGTGCAGCCCTAATACAAAGTAATTCAATGTTGGAGAAAATTACATTTGATGGTGCATTGAATTATTTTCTATGCCCGAAAAATTACTTTGTAAGAATCATAATGAAATGTTCAAAACGAAAAGAAAAAAAAAACAATACTGACAAATTACATTAGGGCTGTCACCACTCGATTTGTAAAAAAAAATAATGTATAGTGGTGGGCCGTTATCGGCGTTAACGTGCTGCGTTAATGCGAGACTCTTATCGCGCGATAAAAAAAATATCGCTGTTAATCAATTCACAAAGTTGGGTTGGGAGCTAGGTCTATACTACGCAAGCTATGAGGACTTTCACCTTGATATTTTAGTGCGGATGTATAGCTAGCCGAATTGCACACCAAAATAGACCTAACGACGCCCGTGCTGTGAAACCAGTTCTCAAAGACTTACTTTTAGTCATTATTTGGGTAGCACACATATTCTGAATGAGCCATTTTAATCTAGATTAATTCCAAGATTACAGTGAGATTAAACTAGATTACAAAATGCAATCTATGCCCACCACTAATAGCATTTAAGTTTACCTTGCAATGTGTGGCAGTACAATTTGTATTTCCACAAGGGGACCAATTATGATTAAAATGATTATACAATGTTATATCGTATGTATGTTTGATTACTTACATAATTAATATAGTCAATAGCAACTACTTGAGCCAGTGACTCAAGAAAGTTGGGTTTCTTACCAGAATATGTGACGGCATTGGTGCTGTAGGTGGGGCTCTGGGAGTAAGACGGGACGACTGAGGCTGCTGCAGCCGCAGCAGCAGCCACCGGCTGCACAGCCGAAGACACAGGATAGATGGAGAAGGTGGAGGTGGCCGGGCTTGGGGTGGCTGGTTTTATAGCTGTAACTTGACGCGTTTGTTGGGTCTGTGTGTATGGGGTAGCGCCCTGGCTGTATCCAGTCTTGGGTGCTACAATAAAGCATGGGACAATAGGGCAAACTTAATGATTTGCCACTAGGATTACATGGCAGCTTGTTTCAAAGATTCTTATGAAAGCCTGGGAGGTTTCAGGGAGTGTAATCTGAGAATTAATTAATGTCTGCCAGTTACATAACAGCTCCCAATAACAGTCAATCTAGTCCAGGACATCTCCTTCAAGCAAAAAAAGGTTCAGCAGCAGAAATAAAGACTAAGCAAACAAGTAAAGATGAATACATTATAAGGGCACTTAAATAACAAGTAAATTCATCACCTGTTTGATAGTAGGACTCTGCTACAGTGGGCTGAGGTTGGGCAGCTGCTGCAGCTACAGCTGCTGTAGCTGTAGGCTGCTGATAGTACTGTTTACTGTCGTAAGCTACAGCCGGAGCCGAGGACCGAACATAAGAATAGGTATCCTGTAAGAGCAACAAGAAATCTAGTTACCGAAGCATCTGTACAAGGAATCAAAAAATGTACATCGTGAAGATCGGCTATTTCTCCAGCTAGCTTGAAGATTGAACAAAAGAAATCTATTTTAAAAGACACATCTGGACACCAGTATATACAAGCCTTTCAAGAATGCCGCAGGACAGAGTAACAGTACAGAAAAATAGGTCAAAATAAACAAAAGGTCAAGTAGACAAAAGGTAGGCATAGTTGTTTAATCAGATTAAAATTCGGTCTGTGAATTATAAAACGTGTTTAGGAGCATTTAAGCCAATAAAAAAGTAGTAACATTCAGGCCAAGCAAACCAAGGGTTGTAACTAATGGCATTACAAGAATTTATATTAAATTACTAAAAAAAAAAATCACATTACTGTAACATCACTTCAAGGAATGATCCCTCAACAGCACATACTGTTACTCACCTGATAATTCTGAGAGGTCACTGGGGGAGGTGGCGGTGGCACCTCCGGCTGCCGCTGGGCATATCCATAGTCTGTGGCAGCATGCGTAGGCTGGTACCCTCCATAAGCGGCTGCGGTGGCTGCTGCTGCCACGGCTACGGGTGCGGGTCTGGCTATAGCAACTGTGGCGGCAGTGGGAGCATAGGCTGCGGCCACTGTGTGAGCCGCCACTGGTGCTTGGTGCACAGTGTAGCTGGCCACTGTGGTGGGGTGTGTATAGGCTACCCCAGCGGCCGGCTGCTGACTGCAATGAGGAAAGAGCAAAGCAAAAAATATTTTATGATACAATGTTTTTAAATATAAAAGCTACACTGTCAATATAGATGTAAACGTAGATTTCATATTTTTATAGTGTAAACTGACACTGAAAAAACAAAAAAAGCTTTTTATACTTGGCTAATAGACTTAACACTTATCGAATAATTTGCACAATAGTGTGTAAATACTGTTTATAACTCTTGTGCTGGTCGTGTCTAGTAGCAGCTGAACAGTGAAACGCTGTGTTCCGTCACAGCCTCAAGCTACATTTTCCTTGGTCTTTAGCTTAACTGCTACTTTTCAATTTGACCAAAAGAAAACATAAGAAAATCATACTAAATTAATACATTTAGTATTTTTAAAAGATAGGCATCCCCACCTCCCAAGTATGAATGTGATATTTACGTGTGGATACACTTCATCGTCCAAAAGGTCCTGCTAGTTTTGCCTTTTTACATTTCTGTACATTACTGTTTTGTATTAAATGCAAATTGTGATGTCAAGAATAAACATTTCAATATTTAAGCCACCCTTCATTCAAAAATCTCTCACTTGTAATATGTGAGCATATTTACTGTACAAAACTTGTCAGTGAACTATGAGTGCAAAAAAAAAAATAATCGTTCATTAATCGTAATCGAGTTCAATTAATCGAGATATATTAATGTTCTATATTAATGTTCAACAAATCGCCCAGCCCTAGGACTGCTAATAAAAACTGATTGCTGTTTTGGGTGAATAAAACCACACAAAATGTTAAAAGGACGATTCAAAAAGATTGCAGGAATGAAAATGAACCCATTTACAAAATATCTATGAAAACATCTTTCAAATCAAATGAGAACGTCCTACTCACCTACACTTGAAATAATTATCAATTTTTTGCTACAAGATCTCTTTTGCTTTTACCAGAATTAATCACATAGTAATTTATGTTCTCCCTGAGCAAAATACATTTAACCCCACATGTATTTGTTAAACAAAGCTACTTCACACAGTTAAAAATATACATTTTTAAAAATCTTAAAAAAAAAAAAAAGCACTTATTATGAAGTGACTGGAATATGATCTAATTCCCAAATTGACATTTTCTAGGACATACTACCCAAACACTACTTTCTTAAAAGACATATAAAAGGGCACACATATTTCAACTCCCTTTAAATGACTTCTACCAAATGTGTGATTTCAGCAATCCTATAAGCTCATTCCATTGTGTGACAAGTATCCAATAAACTTGGTATAAATGTGTGTAGATTGCAAGGTGTGTTGATAACATCTATTGAATTGTAAGATCTGATGCAAGTTAGTATAGAACACAAGGTCACCAGCATGTGCTAATGGTGCATTAAAACAAGCTTGCTTGCTCTCTGGCCTTTCAATATGTGCAGAGAAAATTATAAAGGAGTCAGATGTAGGTCATTGGAGCTCCCACTTGATGAGAAGGTCATCCTAAATTTCTGACATCGTCAGAAAACAACCACAGTCCGTGGTGTGTGTCTGAAATCGCGCACTACTGTCAGTGCCTTCTGTAGTGCGCACTGCTGTGGGTCAGTCCTGTCCTAAACGGAACACTAACGTTTTGCACTTAGCGGAAGTGACGGACTAACATTTGCTCATGGTTCTCCAGCCGCCATAATATCTGCCGGTTTTACCGCAGTGTCCATCAATACAATAACTTTAGTAACGTTACTTACATTTATACGAACCAGCTGCTTCCGCTTGGGCTCGTCTTTCACTGTTTGCTGCCATTATCCAACTCGAAAACACGTTGAAAGTCCCGCCCCCTCCGCTACGTGGTCAAAATAGCGCCTGTTTAGTGCATAGTGTGCATCATTCTGCACTGTGTTTTCTGGCCGATTTCAGTGCAGCATCCGGATACTTTCAGTGAATGAGATTTAGTTCGGTTTTCAGTGTGAGCTCACTACGCCCTAAAATCGCACACTAAAAATGCACAAGTGCGTGATTTCAGACACACTCCATGTCTGGTGGCAAGTTCATTACAAACAGGCACAGTTTAGAAGCCACAACCAAAGAAATCGAAAATGCTTCACAACTGTCACCTTTCATCTGGGAGACCATACAGCATAACTCATTAAAGACAGTAGCTACAGCATGTGCATGTTCCCCTGCCCACCATGGTACAACATAACATGGGGAATTAGCACTTTGTGTGCATTTGCATCCACCGTACAGGGTTACAGAAACACACTAGGTTATAAATACCAGACTTGTTCTTTCTTGAAACATGGGTCACCTGACATTTGAGGAGCATCCGTTGAAATGCACACAAAAAACCCAAACAACCTTTTTTGTCTGCAAAAGGCTTAGAATATAAAATACTGTCACTACACTGTTCATGATGTTCATGCTGACGTGAAAAGTCTGTGTACGGACGATGAGGTGTGATTGGTTGTAATAGACTCAAAGAGCTAGTTTTCACTTTACTATTCAAGTCTGATAAGTCAGTGGAAACATTTCATAAAATGTACCACAGTAAACGTACTATAATTTGTGATCAAAGTGAATAAAAACAGCTATACTGGAGCAGATGCATATTTCTCATTGCTTACTTTTGGAGGCTTAGTTGTGTTCAGAGTAGACGCTGAAGTCTGGCTATTTGTAAGTTGTTTACACACATCAAAATAGTTCTACATTACAGATACCAATGAAGTAACCGGAAATAACGGGGCAAATTTATTGAGGCATTAGTCCAACTGTCTTGACAATTCACCGATCAGTCTGCTATAGAACTACAGGGAAGTGAAGAGAAGGACCTTCTACTTCAAGTCTGTGACCATAAAAAAAAGTAATGAATAAAATAGCAAGTTCTGTTGCGCACAACTCTCCGCCCTATTCAAACATACTAAGCACTCGATTCTGGTAGAGCGTCACGTTACACTGGAACACAGCAAATAGAAGCGACATAAGAAGTAAACTGGTGTTCATAATAAAATACATATTTTAAAAATAAAACTAAATAAATAAATATGCTACTCAATATAAGAAAGGGGATTCAGTTTGTGGCATGGATAGCACATTAAAATCTGAAACGTAAAGATCTGAAAAGGTGAACAACCTGCTTTATTTTTTTAACTGAAAATGACCTTTTAAAACAGAAGAGCCTTATAATATTATATAAAAGGGAAAAAAAATCAATTACACAAAATACACTGTGGCAAAAACAGGTTATAACATGCCAAAAGATACAAAACACGGGGTACATTTTCTGAACTTGATGCATCTTGATGGGTCTGTCTCTTCATTTATTTCAACATTAATGTCCTACAATATGACAATACCACACAATGTCATATTGACATAAGCCTGCACCAACATGTTAAATAGAGTCAAACCAGACAAAAAACAGCTTGTGAAATGCAGTAAATCAGGCATAATACAATTCCTTTAATGTGGAGGACACATAAGCATTACTGACAGCATGAGCTGTTTACCAGCATTCAGTGGAGAAGGTTCTGTTTTTAAGAACGCCAGAGAGAATGCAGCGCCTGAACTGCTTGAACACACATGAAGTGACATTCAGCGAGTCCTTGACAGATGTCCAATCCTGTCATTCAGAGCAGCAAGCTGCAAAGCGTGGCATGTGTTTTCTTCCGAGACATATGGGGCCATCGTGCACCTTTTTAAATCGATAACGATACAAGGTACTACTGCGATCAATTTGTGCCGTTTCTACGTTTCTCGGCGTGTGGAGGAAGAGTCAGCCTGCTGGTGCAGAGCTTCAGTTGACCGCAGACACCTTGCCCAGCAGAGCCTTTATTTCAGGCCTCATCCAGGTAAACCGAGCACGAATTCGGTCACCAAACTCCCAGCAACATTTACCGGCTCTTAATGTCCGCACCGAGGAGCCTTCTGTCCGTCCCTGAGCCGCGATGATGAAACTCTCTCGTGTTTCCGTAAACAAAACAAAACAGCAGCACTGCGGCTCATGAGACCCTTAAACATTAAAACAGGAGATCACCAGCGCTCCGGATCGAGTGCTCACACTAAGCGCAGTCATGGTCGCTTTAAATCTATATGTATGTATTAAATGTTAAGTATATATTTGAAACCAGTTTGTAATTGTTTATCTCCTCCATAACGACGCTGCGGCCGCTGCGCAGCGCCCCCTCCCCCACTGCTGAACAATGGCACCAGGGCACGGAAACGAGCACGGCCCGGCCCGCACTGCAGCAGGGAGGAGAGCCTCAGACAGAGTAACACAAACACGCGGCTCTTACCTGTACTGCGCGGCAGCACCGTGCGTGAATCCAAAGTAGTTGCCGGTAGCCATTTTGGCATCTTCACCTAGCCGGCTGGGCACTGTAACAGAGGGACAGAGAAACAGATAGACAGGGGACAGAGGAACGGGGGGCAGTGAGACAGGGGAACGGGGGACAGGGAAACGAGGAACGGATGAACGAGGAACAGGGGAACGGGTGAACGAGGAACGGGGAACAGAGGAACAGGGGGACAGAGGACACATCCATTGGCATGAGCACTCGGCTAAACAGGATTAGCACGCTGCTAACGGGCTAACAGCAACCTTGAAAACCCGCATCCCCCCTGGCTGCAGTACCTGTAAATAACCCGCTCAAATCACAATTTACACATCCAAATAAGCCCATAACCTACTCAGAACCGTGTCCGGGTCCTTTCTGCCGCCATACAAGCCCGGAATATGTGTGTTTATTTAATTTTACTCACCATAGGTGAAGGAGACCACTGGGCATATGGGAATCATTGGGTTCCTCTACACTGACGAGCTATGACTCGCAACCATTCTCATTTATATCGGAGGAAGTGCTCTAGACTACGCATGCGCAACGCCAGGTGTGCCCGATGGGAATAGTAGTTCTGTAATGTGATGTGCCTCGTCTCTCAATGTGTCCGTTCAAATGGAGTAACATTATTAATGTTAGTTCAGGTATATAGGAGACATCACATACACTGTATATTATATTAGGGTGCTGATATTAATATATTAGGGCTGTCAGTAGATAAAAATATTTTTTTGTAATTAAGCTCATGTTTGCCATAGTTAACTCATGTTTAATCTTTCAGTCCTAAACACACTGGAGTACACAAATATGTTTGCTTTTCTGCAGATTTATTAGGTTTATTAATGACAGTCAACAACATTTTTTCCAAAAATAATCTTACACATATACATATATACATACATGTATACATGCATACTTATACATATATACATATATATTAATGCTGGGCAATGATTACAATTGCGATTAATTACATAGTTTTCTGTGATTAATCGTATTGTTATATGCAAAATGTAGTAGTTAGTCGCTGAGGCAAGGCAAGGCTTGAAGACAGCAAAGGATTTCGCAGATCTGATCAGAAGAGTTCATTTCACCAATGGGGGGGCAAAGACTGAAAAGAGTCTTGATGCATGTTTCCCTCCTCTTTTGAGCAGCAGAGGCTCAAGACGAGTCGTGCTTGAAGTCCTGAGAGGACGAGAAGTGACACTGTTTGATCAGTGCTGTTATGTATGGTGGTGCAAGTTCATTTTTGGCCTTGAAAGCAAGAGTTAAGGATTTGAACTTAACACGAGCAGCCACAGGGAGCCAGTAGAGGTTCCTTAGTAAAGGTTTGGTGTAAGCAAACTTTGAACACTAACCTGGCAGCTGCGTTCTGAATAAGCTGAAGTGGTTTGGTTACCTTCTGTGGAAGTCCAGCCAGTAGAGAGATGCAGTAGTCCAGTTTGGAGATAACTAGGCACTGGACAAGAATCTGTGTAGCTTTTGTGGTGAGGAAGAGTCATATTCTTCTGAAGTTGTAGAGAAGGTATCTGCATGTTCTAGAGATTTGGTAAACCTGCGGCAAGAAAGACAGATCTTCATCTAGCGGAACCAGTATAAAGAGAAAAGAGAGGTGGTCCTAGGACCAACCCCTGTGGGACACCAGTGGATAGTTTACATGGAGCAGACTGGGTGCCTTGCCATACTACCTGGTACCTCCGGTCATTGAGGTGGGATGCAAACCATTGCCAGGCTATGCCCAAGATGCTAAGGTCGGAGAGTGGTGAGGAGAATCTGGTGGTTGACTGTGTCAAAAGCAGCAGAGGAGGATCAGAGCAGAAGACATGTTGGCTGATCTAGCCACATTAAGTTCTTCTGAGACAGCAAGAAGAGCAGTTTCACTGCAGGGAGCCATCTTGAACCCAGGGGTCCATGAGCCTGTTTAGGGAGAGAAAATATTTGATTTGGTTTTACACTGCACATTCCAGGACATAAGAAAGGAAGGAGAGAAGGGATACTGGTCTGTAGCTGTTTCCACAGCATACTAGAAAGCGGGTGGAACGTGGCCAGTCATCAAACAACCATTGATTTTGTAAGCAATGTGCAGGATGAGATCTGATGATATCGTCTGAAGAGTGCTCGATGGGAGAGGGTCAAGCGGAGACGTCTGCTGGATGTCAGGAAAAGTGAAACTTCCTCAGTAGAGAGTGGTGAGAAGGCATGAAACTGGACAGTGTGGCCTGGTCTCTGTGTGGCAGGCAGCATGGTGGTAAGATCTTTTCGTCGAAGAACTTTGCAAAGTCTTCTGGTGAGAGATCTAGAGACACAGATCTAGAGATGGAGATTTGATGAAAAAGTGGCAAGAGCTTTGGGTTAGATGCGGATTCTTCAAATTTGGTTCCGAAGAAGGAAGACAGCATAGTGTATTGCGCGCCTTTCTTTTTAAAATACTGCAATATGAACAAAATTGGAATAACATTTTGAACAAACACTTTTTAAGAGCAGTGTCCCTTTAACACAGTCACACAGCTTCAATTCAAATATTTCTGTAAATCTCGACTTAAACATTAATGTAATCAAATTAAATATAAAACCAAAGATATTTGCCACTGCAAGGCATTCATGTTTTATCTAGCTTGTTTTGGAAAAACAAGTTACCCTAAGATCCAAGAGCATGGGTGTGGAACCATTATATCAGCTGCAAAGAGGGACCAACTCCATATGAAAGTATATGTATCTGAATGCAGTGTTATTAAAGTCACATTTGATGTAATGGTCAGACGTCATATATGGACAAAAGTAATGGGAGTGTTGTACGTGTCGGCTAGTTTTCGCGGGGGGTCCATATTAAATAGTTCAACGTTCGCATTACTTCGGTGAAAGCACCGTACCAAACTTCACTCACATCAATTTAGAATTGACCTGCTGCGCTTGTCTTTGGACTGTAGGAGAAACTGGAGAGCACGGAGGAGACCCATGCCACCACAACATGCAAACTCTGCACATGCAAGGATTTGAACCTTCAACCCTGGAGGTGTGAGGCAGCAGCGCTACCCACTGCACCACCATGGGACATTTATTCATACAATTTATACATATTAATTGCGATTAATTGCATGGTTTTCTGTGATTAATCATGAAAAATCACATTGTTATACCCAAAATTAAATACCTAATTCAAAAGTAGTGTTTTGCGCACTTTTATTTTTATTTGCCACTGCAGGACATTCACATTTCATCTAGTTTGTTTCAGAAAAACAAGCCACCATTATTCCAGAGCATGGGGAGCGAAATCGTTATAGCAGCTGCAAAAGGGACCAACTCCATATGAAGGTCTGCGTCCGAAAAGTGCACTCGTTCACTCATTCACTACATAGTGTTTGCTATATAGGGGGCTAACTAGTGAACAAGGGGAGGTTTAGTTAATTTTGGACATTCGGGATGCTACATTTTTACTAACTGTTGCTTAAATAGTTGGCAATTTCTCTCTGTCCTATAAACACACTTCTGTGGACCTATGACACAGCTATGTGGCATTCAAGTCAAGTCAAAGTCAAAGTGAACTTTATTGTCATTTCACCATATACAAGTATACAGGGAAACGAAATGGCGAGAGCTCTGGATCAGCAGTGTATATACAAATACTTAGAAGAATAAGA